>MJUU01001641.1:64085-84262 GCA_002080025.1 Modiolus philippinarum
TCTTAACTACGGTTAAATGTTTCATTAACCATTTTACCAAATGGATGAGAGATAAAAATAATAAAAGCTGAAACAAAAACCAATGTTTAGCCAGGTTAATGCAAAAACCCAAAACAAACAAACAAAAACAGGCATATAATAAATAGAATGCTGACTCAGATCACAGCAACAATTTGAGGAACCAGCGAAAAAATAACGAGGTCATAATCACGTTGTTCTAATGATTTTTTTTGTCGCTTGTAACATCTATTCACATGTCAAATTTCTGATAACAATCATCTGAATAAATTATGTTTAATATCACAAACAATGCAAATTTGATACCAATTGAATACCTCGAAAAACCAACTCTAAAACGCTTTTTTGACGTTATATTGCACACTCATTTCATTTTAGAATTGGTATATTTCGTATTTTTATAGTTTTTATGCATTGGAAATTTGTTCACATTATCACTAAAAATTCGTGTCGGGTTTATCAACTATAATGTATTCGGTATTGAGATGAGGCCGTCTATATTGTTATACAATTATAATATACCAAAGTTGCTGTAAATCTAGTTTCTACATATGTCATTTCGACAACTTATGTCTCTTCAGTGAAGATAATATGTTAACATTTGGAAGACCATAAAGTCATAAAAAGTGATAGAGAACAAATAACCAAATATGATCTAACAAAACAAGGTAACGACAGAGCTATGCATGAAGGAGATACTCCTGATTTTCAGCAAACTTTACAAAAAAATTTACATATTGCATGTTTTCAAATAAAATCGGTTTTCGGATCAGGACCGACTAGACTGATCTGGTGAATACCTTTGGGGACTAACAGTCCACCACCAGAGGCGTCAACCGAGTGATAACAAATAACAATATGCCAAAGTTGCCGTAAATAAGATTCTGTAGATGTCCATTTCGACAACTTATGCCTCTTCAGTGCAGTTAAGAATACCATTAACTCAAACAAAAACTGATAAACAAAAAATAACTATAATATGATCTAAATCGAAAGCTAAAATAAGCTAAGGATAGAGCTATGCATGAGGGAGATACTCCTTATTTCCAACAAAATTTACAAAAAATTCAATATTGCATATTTTCAAATAAACTGTAAAGGTGAAAGTTACCACTGGAAAATTAAAATCCTGTTTCTCGTAGGATGTGTTTTACATTTCATTCAGTACTACAGATTTATATATGTTGTATACTTTAACTATATAATGTGCACACTTTAACTACATAGAGATGAAGACAATCAAAGAAATTTGTCGGCACGTCATTGATATACCCTGATATACCCTTTCATAATGTTGCCCAAGATTCATTCTCCTATTTATAATCTTAAAGCAGTCAGATCTTGTTTGTCTGGTTTATACAATTTTTCCAGTGTTGATTCAATCAAACGGTGTGAAATATGAGACATTTTTCCTTGAATGAAATTTTTTTTGTGGTGTACATTTCACCATGGCTTACTACAAAGTTTGGAGTAATACATATATTTGTCCGATAACTGGGACATCTTCATAATGGACAATAAAATTTTTAAGTACAAAGCGCATTCAACGGTATCTTTTAAACTAAAAACAAAAATAAATTCGATAGAAATGAAGTTGGTTACTTATTTTATATTTTCCTATTCGTCAGTCGGTTAATGGACTTCCAAATGTACTACACTGATGAGACACAAGTTGTCGAAATGTGCATATGTAGAAAATAAATTAACAGTAACTTCGGTATTTTGTTATCTATACCTATCTATTATTCCCTAATTGCAATTTAGCAGTTCAAAAAAATGAGACAATGACAGCATAGTAAGCACCAAGAAACATAGTTATCAATGAAAAGAAAGTTATTTTGAAATTTCATTGTTTTTGAAACGTTATTGGTTTCCTTTCGCTTCTTTGATTCGCGAGGAAGACAGCACGGAACATAGTTTTCAAATTGAACCCTATAGGAAAAATCACATTTTCATCTTCTCTGAAATCACTAAAGCAAATTCAACCAAACTTTATAGAAAATAAAATGCCGTAGTTACTGTTAATCTATTTTCTGCATATGCGCATTTCGACAACTTATATATTTTATAGATATGATGTATTGGAGACCTTATACACAGATTGCTAATTTTGGTTCAATTTAATAAAAGCATGGCGTCAAAACAAATGACCGATAGCACTGAACATAGTTTAGCATTGGCCCTATTGGAAATAATATTCTGATCATTATAAATAACAAAATACCGAAGTAACTGATAATTTATTTTCTGCATATGCGCATTTCGACAACTTATGTCTCATCAGTGCAGATAAAACCAAAAATTTGGAAGTCCATTAACCGATTAATTTGTTAAAGCTGATAGAGAACAAATAACCAAAAGAATCTAAATAGAAGTACCAAATTTCAGCTAAGGACAGAGCTATGCATGAGGAAGATACTCCTTAGTTTTGAACATAATTTTGCAAGATTTAGATATTGAAAGTTCAATACAATATAAAATGAATATAACAGTAAATACCTACAATGGCCGAAAATTAGAATCACACACTCCACGGAGGAAGACAAACGTAAATAATGATCGGAACTCGGAATAGCCGGACTTGGTACCGGCACTGGTAAAAGGAAGCGGTAGCGTTAAACCGGTTTATGGGTACCCAAACATTCGAGAAGTACACGGATCCTCCACCTCCTCTGAGGCCCCTAAATCAATTTCAAAATTTACAGGAATGACATATGGAAGGTCCTTTATCAAGCTTGCTTATTTTGTTTTGATCTGGTAATAAACAAGACCACCAGCACAGAGCATATTAAAACAATGGACCATATAGGATAAATATCACGTTCATTACCTGCTGTAAGCATTTTGTCAGGTGAGCGATACAGGCTCAGTATCTGAGCCTCTAGTATTAATATCCCGGACGGATATGGTAAGAATTCGAGTCGTATTTCTATTCTGACTCCTACCGCATAGTATAAATTATGACAGTGAAACCTTCAATAAGCCGAAAAGTGAATGTCCATACAACCTTCTATAACAAGTGAAAACCATTACCGCAGAGGGCAAGTATGCCAGTCTGTACAGCCTTCCATAATAATTACAAACACACACCGCAAAATTAAAACACTGGCCGCATAAAATCCAAATGGAGTACATGGATCCTTCAGTAATGTATAAAAATCCACTTTGCAGTAGGATAGCGCATGATTTTTTTAAAAGTAAACTATCCATGTATCTGTTGTAACCAAACAGCTCTTTGGTTACCCCTTTAATATATATTATATTCCACAATGTCAAAGTATTACGTAATCTGAAAATCAAATAACTTCAGGTGAACTATGAAAACGAAAAAGGCCCTAAGAATTCTTTTATATAGTTTATACAACCTTTCAATTGAATAAATCATACAACGGTTGCACTGCATGTGTGACGTTTTTACGTATTTGATGTAGTTTTGCTTTCATATTGAAACTAATATAAATGTAAATTGTAATCTGTATTTTATTATCTATAGGTTGAGTAGAAGTTGCACAAAGAGAATAAAAAAGAAATACTACAAAAATAAAGAAGTCGAATGGGGGATGAAGAAAAAGAAACGTTGCAAGAGCCATAAACCAGTATGAGCCTCGGTTTTCAATGACGTTCGATGAAGAGGTTGACGAGGGTGTCTGTTTTCCCATTTCCAACACTTTTTTACATTTTCCCCATTGCCAACATTTTTTAGGCATCGTTTCCCTATTCCCAAATTTCGTTTTGTCTTTTTTTCATTTTTTCCAATCTCCACTTGTTGTTATTTCCCATTTCCCTATTTTTTCATTTTCCCCAATTTCCCTAAATTTTTTACCCATTTTTTCCATTTCCCCAAAACGTGTCACCCTTTTCGTATATATTAAAGCAAGATTTGATAAATATTTGCGCATAGATCATATTTTCCTAGTCATAGGTCAAATTTAAATGCATAAATTATACACATTTTTTTTTAATTTCGATTAAATTTTCTTTCATTTGAAGACATATAGAAAGCTATTGGAAAACGAAGGAAACTCGAGTAAGAACCATGTTCCACCGAAATTTTAACATCAAAACTTTTTACATAAGTACTCAAAATTAATTGCTATGTAGCTTTTCAAAATAAATCGTAGGAGTTTTCATTCTAATTACATTTTTTAGACTAATATTCTCTTACGAAAGAACTTATTGCTGGCAATTTAGATAAATTTGCAATTTTGACCATGCTTTTGGCATCCATTTCATACTGTTGTAAACATGGGGAATTTTCTTTATTTCCAAGTGACTACGATCATATGATCTCATAATAGAAGATGGTAAAAAAAAATTGGCAAACACATTATAATCTTTTATTTTCTAAGACAAAAATATCGAATGAAATTATTAACAGAATGTGTTTCAATTTATAAATCACTTACTTAATATAACCATGAAATCTTGTTTAATTAAGATGTGTGATAAAGAACATCTTGGTTGCTTGTACGTTTTTCAGATTGCTCATTTTATTTTATTTCTTCAGAAAAGTTTTATGCAAGTTTTTTTTCTGACTTCTGTTAAAGGTGAAGTGGTAATAGATACTTCTTTTTTCTTTAAATGTTCATTTCAGAATTTGAACTTTATTTAAAACTACAATTAAGTTTTCCCACAAAATTTAAATAGGATTTTTGTGACAATTAACATCAATTATTTATATTACTACTGAAGTTTACGTTCTACACAGAATTTACTTAAGTGTGTTAAACATTTTCAGTGAAGGTATATGTGAAACTTGAATTAGAAAATGCATCAGGACAACTGGTATATAATTTTGTGTGACTTAACACCAATGTGTAAATCATCTTTGTTGGGTAATTTTAATAAACTCTCATCCATTGCCTTTAACAGATATCCTGGTATTCAGATGCCTGATCAATAATTAAACAGTATATGGTATTAATAAGTTGATTCTATCAATACGTAAACACATGTTAAAAATTATCACAACTGACAGAACTAAAGTAAGAGTCTATATCATTAACAGTTAAAATGGAAAAAAGCTATAAACTAGAAAATCAAGACAATAAAAAAAAAACAAAATACCGAAGATATTGTACATTTCAGTGTCAGCATATGTTTTACGAAAGGATATGGAGTAAAGAACATGAGACCATAACACATATGTTAACTCCAACTGCAATAATTTTAATGAGCTGTATGGCCATTTCGAAAATTATTATCAGCAGCACTAGAACCCAAACAAAGGAAATCCATATTCAAAAAATGTTTAAAATGCATAAAACCAAACGAAATCCGAATAATTAGTAATATCAAATACGTGTATAGCAAAGGAAAAGGCTACGATTGACGGAGTATGTCTCCTTAGTACAGATCAAATCAAAATATTTGGAAAACCTGAAACAAAAAATCTGTAAAAGCTGATAGAGCACAAAAAAAAATCAAAACGAACTAAGTGGAAAACTAAAAGGACAGAGCGATGCAAGAGGGAAATATTCCTTAGTTTTTAGCAATTTTTCTAAACTTTATATACCGTTATTGCAAACTTCCAGATAAAATTGGTTTCAGGATTAGCACTTAAGTACTGACTATTTGCTAGTTGAATACCATTGGGGACTTACAGTCCACCAGTAAAGGCATCGAACCATAGGTAATATATATCAAAATACGATAATGTTACTACCGATCACAGGAACACCTTAACAGGAAAAAGATACCGAGTCCTAATCACGCACGATACTATAGAATGAACATCATTTTGTCCACGAGTAACACTTTTTCACATAATTTTAAAAAACATCATCTGATTAGATTTCATACAATGTAACAAACGGGGCAAGTAACTCAAATTTCTTACAAAAGGAATTTTGCGAGAAACCGCCTCTAAAAAACTTTCAAATTTGTATTTATCAGTCACATTATCAATCTGTCCTTAGGTAATTCTGGCTTTACATTTCGATCAAATAGGTTATTGTTCTCTATCTTTGAGTTTATGTTCTTCCAAACGTTTATATTTTATCTGCATTGAAGAGACATAAGTTGTCGAAATGCGCATATGCAGAAACTAAATTCACAGTAATTTCGGTATTTAGTTATAATTTGGAATTTAAATCTTTCGTAACCTCTACATTATAGTTTTTGTGTCAAATTGTTAATTTGATTACATCAACTCTCAATTTCTGTATTTGTTATAATGCATTACAATAAGAGGATATGGAGTAAATGCGTTGAGACAAAGTCTCTGTTTTTAACCAGCAATGGAACAACGCCTTTATTGTTGTTCTTTATCTTGAAGTCGCCATGAGACCTTCAACTATATGCTATGCTAAAACCTCAGAGTAATTCAATAGAGCCTGTAAGTCTCGTAGAAATTTGGACCTTCCGGGATCAAAAATTGTACCCGGAAGTTACATTTTAAACAAAGATATATGACGTTTCAAACAAAAATTTGAACGTCATAATCCTCAGTCATATTTTTGCGGGAAACGTTTTCGAATTGACTGTTTATCGTTGATTCTCGTGAGTCACATGACGAGACTTACAGGCCCTATACGGCCCCTAGCACCGGTTTTAGCTAATGTCACCGCTAAACGTCGAGCAACGCAACATCCATGCATGCATCTTTGTTCGTGGATGCGAGGTTGTCAAATATCAAATTAACTATCAAAGTGTTCTTACAACTACTGTCATCCATTGCCCGACGAATATTCTCATAAAAGACAAATACAACAAATATAAAACCACAGGGCACTCATCGAGTCAATTGCAAAAAAAAATGCATCATAAATCAAGAGAGACGGTCAAAATCAACAGAATGATCAGAATAACATTTAGATGTTCCAGAAATGCAAAATAAAATGCAAAAATTTGAAAGTATGATAGTTTATCCAACAATGCATGCTTCAGATGCTGACTGTGACCTAGATTTTACGCATGACTTGATTATGTAGAATGGTTTAAGTCCATTCCCGCTTACTGACATGTCCCACATCAACCTTATTGGTATGTGTGGTGCATTTTTGGATGACAACAACAATGCATGCTTCGGATGCTGACTGTGACCTACATTTAATGCATGAATGAATCCGTTAAAGAGAATGATTATAGTCTATTCCTGTTTACTGGCATGCTTAAAATGTGACAATGCTGTGCAACGAGGTGAGCTAAGCAGGCTGTGGCTGCTTTCTATGTTTTTATTACCCCCATGTCCCTATGTTTTACATATTTTTTTTATAAATCACATGGTACATGAGCTCTATAAAAGCATTTCTTATGTTGTAGTATTTATTGTTTAAATAACAAAATACAGAAGTTACTGCGGATTTAGTTTCTATATATTGCCAATCCGACAACTTATGTCTCTTCACTGCAGATCAAATCAAGATATTTAGAAGACAATAAACCGAAATATGTGTAAATACTGATAGAGAACAAATTACTAATATGATCTAAATAGAGAAAAGTCAAAATCAGGTAAGGACAGAGCTATGCGAGAGGGAAGATACTCCTTAATTTTCAGTCATATTTGTACATAGATAATTTCATAGGGACTCGCATCATATCTCCATATAAACCCTTGACACAGAATGAAAACTATGAAATTTAACACGTGTAAATTAAAACAATCACAGTACAACCTTCAAAACCTGGTACAAAACAGTTCAACAAAGTCAAAATAATGACACTATTTACTCCATATCCTTTTATTCTCCACTATGTAGACCCTTTTAATAACCAAAAACATACAACTCATGTTCTTAACCGGGACGTCCTAGTGACCCATTATGCCTTTAGTACACTGGACCACTTCTTTTGAAAGCCTCTTTATATACAACGTATAAGCTATTACAAAACACTGCTATAGATACTGTTTAATACGTACAAGATGATGTGAAAATATATGTACATATGTTACCCACACTGTCTCAATATTACGTAATAAGTTGAACTTGATCTGTATCTCAACTAGATATAAAAAGATCTAGAAATATAAATATAAAAGCCCAACAGTTCTACCATCGAGGCATAATACTTTGAAATTAAATACAAAAGGCTTAGCGTAATATTATATGTCATTTCTTTGAAAGGATTATTGCCAATTCAGCAAAATTATACTATATGCCAACATAGTCAAAATATTCTTAAAAATTAGTTCTACATATAAATTATCTCAGACATTATGAGAGTCAAAATATCTGGAAGACTCAAATATAAAAGAGACTGACCAGTTCAGACAGGTATTACAGTAACCCAAAAGACAAATAATAATGCACTTTG
This sequence comes from Modiolus philippinarum, assembly GCA_002080025.1. Classification (NCBI taxonomy): domain Eukaryota; kingdom Metazoa; phylum Mollusca; class Bivalvia; order Mytilida; family Modiolidae; genus Modiolus; species Modiolus philippinarum. The sequence continues at coordinate 72,363 of MJUU01001641.1, forward strand.
TGCTTGTGGAATCGTGAGAAATTTTTGGGTTCAAAATTTGTAGTTTTGACATAATTCATCAGAGTAAAACTAAAATTACCGAACATATTTACCAGGAGCCAAAATCAAAAGGGAAAAGGTAGGTTCAAAACCAGTGCATTAATTGTAAACCGCAATGGTCCTGGCTTGGTACTATTATAACATGTAGCCATTGCGAACTTCTGAATTCTCAGATAATGACAAAAGTTGTCAAAATTCGCATATGCAGAAACTAAATTCACAGCAACTTCTGTATTTTGTTATTCTTTTCAGAACTTAAATAAATCGGCAAACGAATACCGAAGCAAGAATGAGGGAAGGGGGAATTCTAAAATCATCAATCCAAAATTACGGCAATTTATATTCAACACGAATTGAGACAGTATGACAAAGACAAAACAAATAAAATAAAAAAGAACAAGAACGTCACATAACTAAAGCACTAGCAGTGTGAACCTCTACACAAACTGAGGTATCATCAGGTTCTCCGAAGGGTAAGCACGATCTGCTCCACGCGTGGCACCCGTCACACCGCCAGTGTAAAAAAAAGTCCGGTTTTGTCACAGTCGGTGTTAGTCAGTCCGGTAATAAACTCTTGATTTATTCTCATTTGTGAAATAAAAACATTGTAGCAGTCTGTCAAATCGTGGTGACGACCGTAAAACTTCAAGATGAAGAACAACAATAAAAGCGTTGTTCCTTTGCTTGTTTTTTACCATGTATTTGTAGAGACTTTGTCTCATGTACATTTACTCCATATCCTTTTATTCACCATTCTGTAGTGACAATTGCATTATTGACTGAACATAACCTTGATGTATAAGTTTTGAGACAGTAATTTCACTCTGTTCACAAAATCGCTGTACAAACTACAGGCACGGCAATAACAAATGAGTTGTGAAAATATACACGCCATGTGCCGAAGATGTGGGGAGAATATTACTACTCAAAAAACGGGAAGTTCACTATTGGAAAGTCGAAATCATTACGCTTGTCGTAAAGTTTTGTTTTTAGACGTCCAAAGTTGTCAATGTAGAGGTAAAGGTCCAGGTATGATGCTGATGTGCATGATGCAAATTTTGAAAACGAATAGTCATTTCTTTTTACGACACAACTGCCTCTTTATATAATTTTCTATTCTCCATCTTGAAATGTTGATTTTTTTTTAATGCAAGATTTTATTCTTTACAGGTATTGGTTTAGAATATATTTGTTGATCAGATATCGGTTACAGAATATACAGGATCAGTGCAGCTTGTTTTCAGGACGCTCATTGTATTACAGCTCCCAAGAAAGGTTTATGTTATTTTAAGGGTAAAGTGGTAATAGATACGTAGTAATTTCTTAAACTACAATAAAATTTACCAACACAATTAATAAAAGATTTTTGTAACCGTAAACATCAATTATTTATATTACTCACTCAAGTCGACTTCAAACACCGAAATAACTTAAGGTTTTAAACATTTTCAGTCTATGTTTAAAATAAAACAAGGTCATATAAAAGCATTTAAATGTGTGTCCAACTTAGTTTAGAGAATACATAAGAACAACTGGTTAAACACCAATGTTTAAATCATCTTTGTTTGGTATTCTCACAGAACTGTCATCCACAGCCCTACAAAAAGAGATGATTTACCAATCATAAAACAGCGTATCAAAATTTTATTAGTAAATGCTACGTTCAAAATACAAATAATAGAAAAAGCAAGTTTCAATATCATTAACAATAAAAAAATAAAAACAGGAAGCATGGAAACAATATATAACAGACCTGTTTTTTTTAATTCTCATACATGTTTTAGGTCAAACATAACCTGAAACAGGTTTAAAGCTAAACCTAAAACATGTTTTAAATTAATAATAAAACAATTTTAAAGTTTCAGATAAAAATATATACCCGCCATCTTGAAACATGCTTGAAACATTGTCTTAACTACGGTTAAATGTTTCATTAACGATTTTACCAAATGGATGAGAGATAAAAATAATAAAAGCTGAAACAAAAACCAATGTTTAGCCAGGTTAATGCAAAAATCCAAAACAAACAAACAAAATCAGGCATATAATAAATAGAATGCTGACTCAGATCACAGCAACAATTTGGGGAACCAGCGAAAAAATAACGAGTTCCTAATCACGTTGTTCTAATGATTTTTTTTTGTCGCTTGTAACATCTATTCACATGTCAAATTTCTGATAACAATCATCTGAATAAATTATGTTTAATATCACAAACAATGCAAATTTGATACCAATTGAATACCTCGAGATACCAACTCTAAAACGCTTTTTTGAAATTTGATCGCACAATCATTTCATTTAATGTGTATATTTCGTATTTTTATAGTTTTTGTGCCAAATTGGCAATTTATTCACATTATCTCTAAAAATTCTTGTCGAGTTTATCAACTATAATGTATTCGATATTCAGATGAGGCCGTCTATATTGTTATAGAAATACAATATACCAAAGTTGCTGTAAATCTAGTTTCTACATATGTCATTTCGACAACTTATGTCTCTTCAGTGACGATAAAATGTAAACATTTGGAAGACCATAAACTCAAAGATGTTTAAAGGCTGATAGAGAACAAATAAACAAATATGATCTAACAAAACAAGGTAACGACAGAGCTATGCATGAAGGAGATACTCCCGGTTTTCAGCAAAATTTCAAAAATTTACATATTCCATGTTTTTAAATAAAACCGGTTTTCGGATCAGGACCGACTACTGATCTGGTGAATACCTTTGGGGACTAACAGTCAACCACCAGAGGCGTCAACCGAGTGATAACAAATAACAATATGCCGAAGTTGCCGTAAATAAGATTCTGTACATGTCCATTTCGACAACTTATGCCTCTTCAGTGCAGTTAAGAATACCATAAACTCAAACAAAAACTGATAAACAAAAAATAATTAAATATGATCTAAATCGAAAGCTAAAATAAACTAAGGATAGAGCTATGCATGAGGGAGATTCTCCTTATTTACAACAAAATTTACAAAAAATTCAATATTGCATATTTTCAAATAAACTGAAAAGGTGAAAGTTACCACTGGAAAAAAAACCCGAAGGTTTGGGTATTCATAAACCGGTTTACCGGTACCGCTACCTTTTGCCAGTGCCCGGCTATTCCGAGGACCCATCATTATCTACGTTTGTCAAAATAGAGACCCCTAAAGTAATTTCAACCAAAATTTACAGGAATGACATATGGAAGGTCCTTTATCAAGCTTACTTATTTTGTTTTGATCTGATAATAAACAAGACCACCAACACAGAGCATATTTAAACAATGGACCATATAGTATAAATATCACGTTCATCACCTGCTGTAAGCATTTTATCAGGTGAGCGATACAGGCTCAGCGTCTGAGCCTTTAGTATTAATATCCCGGGCGGATATGGTAAGAATTCGAGTCGTATTTCTATTCTGGCTCCTACCGCATAGTGTAAAATATGACAGTGAAACCTCCAATAAGCCGAAAAGTGAATAACCATACAACCTTCCATAACAAGTAAAAACTGTTGCCGCAGAGGGCAGGTATGCCATTCTGTACAGCCTCCCATAATAATTACAAACGCCCATCGCAAAATTAAACTACTGGCCGCATAAAATCCAAAAGGAGTACATGGATCCTTCAGTTATGTATAAAAAATCCATTTTGCAATAGGATAGCGCATTTTCTTGAATGATGACGAGCTTGCCTTTGGTACCCATCTGTCATGATTTTTAAAAAAAAATAAACTATCCATGATTTTTTAAAAAAAATAAACTATCCATGATTTTTTAAAAAAAATAAACTACCCATGTATCTGTTGTAACCAAACAGCTTTTTGGTTACCCCTTTAATATATGTCAAAGAATTACGTAATCTGTAAATCAAATAACTTCAGATGAACTCTGAAAACGAAAAAGGCCCCAAGAATTCTTTTATCTAGTTTTATACAACCTTGAACTTGAATAAATCATACAACGGTTAACACTGCATGTGTGATGTTTTATGTATTTGATGTAGTTTTGCTTTCATGTGGAAACTAATAAAAATGTAAATTGTAATATATATTTAATTTTCTATAAGTTAATAAAAGTTGCACAAAACGAATAAAAAAAGAAATACTATAAAAATAAAGAAGCCGAAAAAGGGGGTGAAGAAAAAGAAACGTTGCAAGAAGCCACAAACCAGTATGAGCCTCGGTTTTCAATGACGTTCGATGAAGTGGTTGACAAGGGGTGTCTGTTCTCCCAATTCCAACACCTTTTTTTACATTTTCTATATTGCCAACATTTTTGGGCCTCGTTTCCCTATTCCCAAGTTTCGTTTGTTTTTTTTCATTTTTCCAATCTCCACTTATTGTTTTTCCCATTTCTCTATTTTTTCATCATTTTCCCCATATCCCTAATTTTTTAACCATTTTTCCCATTTCCCCAAAACGTGTCACCCTTTTCGTATATATTGTATTTGCGCAAAGATCATATTTTCCTAGTCATATGTCAAATTTAAATGCATAAATTTTGTACATTTTTTTTTTATTTCTATTATATTTTCGTTGATTTTAAGACATATAGGAAGCTATTGGAAAACGAAAGAAACTCGAGTAAGAACCATGTTCAACCAAAATTTTGACATCAAAACTTTTTACATACGAACTCAAAATTTATTGCTATGTAGCTTTTCAAAATAAATCGTAGGAGTGTTCATTCTAATTACAATTTGTTTTAGACTAGTAGTCTCTTACGAAAGAACTTGTTGCTGGCAATTTAGATAAATTTGCAATTTTGACCATGCTTTTGGCATTCATTGTAACTGTTGTAGAAATGGCGAATTTTCCAATGTTGATTTTATTAGTGACTACGATCATATGATCCCATAATAGAAACTGTCAAACACATTATAATATTTGTTTTCTAAGACAAAAATATCGAATGAAATTATTAACAGAATGTGTTTCAATTAATAAATCACTTACTTAATACAACCATGAACTCTTGTTTAATTCAGATGTGTGTAAAAGAACAGCTTGGCTGATGGTACGTTTTTCAGATTGGTAATTGTATTTTATTTCTTCAGAAAAGTCTTATGCAAGTTTTTTTCTGACTTCTGTTAAAGGTAAAGTGGTAATAGATACTTCTTTTTTCTTGAAATGTTCATTTCAGAAAATGAACTTTATTTAATAGAAAAAAAGAAGGAAAACAGTGAATGTGTAAAAGAGACAACGACAATTAAGTTTTCCAACAAATTTAAATAGGATTTTTGTAACCGTAAACATCAATTATTTATATTACTACTGAAGTTTACGTTCTACACAGAATTTTCTTAGTGTTAAACATTTTCAGTCAAGGTATATTAGAAAATGCATCAGGACAACTGGTATATAATTTTGTGCGACTTAACACCAATGTGAAAATCATCTTTATTGGGTAATTTTGATAAACTGTCATCTATTGCCTTTAACACAGATATCCTGGTATTCAGATGACTGATCAATAATTAAACAGTAAATGGTATAAATAAGTAAAATTATCACAACTGACAGAACTGAAGTAAGAGTCTATATTATTAACAGTTAAGATGGAAAAAAGCTATAAACTAGAAAATCAACGCAATAAAAAAAAACAAAACAAAACAAAATACCGAAGATATTGTACATTTCATTGTCAGCATATGTCTTTTTAGTACAGATCAAATAAAAATATTTGGAAACCTAAAACAAAAAAATTTGTAAAAGCTGATAGAGTACAAAAAATCAAAACGAACTAAGTGGAAAACTAAAAGGACAGAGCGATGCAAGAGGGAAATATTCCTTACTTTTTAGGAATTTTTCTAAACTTTATATACCGTTATTGCAAACTTCCAGATAAAATTGGTTTCAGGATCAGCACTTAAGTACTGACTATTTGCTAGGTGAATACCATGTGGGACTTCAGTCCACCGGTAAAGGCATCGAACCATAGGTAATATATAACAAAATACGATAATGTTACTACCGATCACAGGAACACCTTAACAGAAAAAAGATACCGAGCCCTTATCACGCACGATACTATAGAATGAACATCATTTTGTCCGCGAGTAACACTTTTTTACATAATTTTCAAAAACATCATCTGATTAGATTTCATATAATGTAACAAACGGGACAAGTAACTCAAATTTCTTACAAAGGAATTTTGCGAGAAACCGCCTCTAAAAAACTTTCAAATTCGTATTTATCAGTCACATTATCAATCTGTCCTTAGCTAATATTCTGGCTTTACATTAAGATCATATAGGTTATTGTTCTCTATCTTTGAGTTTATGTTCTTCCAAACGTTTAGATTTTACTGCATTGAAGAGACATAAGTTGTCGAAATGCGCTTATGCAGAAACTAAATTAACGGTAACTTATTAGTTTAATTTTGAATTTATATATTTCGTAACCTCTACATTATAGTTTGTGTGTCAAATTGTAAATTTGATTACATCAACTCTCTGTATTTGTTATAATGCATTACAATAAGAGGATATGGAGTAAATGCGTAATTTTAACCAGCAATGGAACAACGCCTTTATTGTTGTTCTTCATCTTGAAGTCGCCATGAGACCTTCAACTATATGCTATGCTAAAACCTCATAGTAATTCAATACGACCCCTAGCACCGGTTTAAGCTAATGTCACTGCTAAACGTCGAGCAACGCAACATCCATGCATGCATCTTTGTTCGCGGATGCGAGGTTGTCAACGAATACCAAATTAAATATCAAAGTGTTCTTAGAACTACTGTCATCCATTGCCCGACGAATAAACTCATAAAAGACAAATACGACAAATATAAAACCATAGGGCACTCATCGAGTCAATTGCATAAAAAAAATAAAAACAACAACAAAACAAAACAAAAAAAAACATAAAAAAAGAAAACAACAAAAAAAAACAACATAAAAACAACAAAAACAAAACAAAAATTAAATAAACAAGGTCAAAATCAACAGAATGATCAGAATAACATATAGATATTCTAGAACAAAATAAAATGCAAAAATTTGAAAGTTTGATAGTGTGTCCATTTGAGATATTCTCTCAATAACAAGTACAACACAACTGAAATGTAAAGACAGCAAACATCTCTCGCATGGGGAATTTTCTTGAGGACTCCACACTGCAGGAGAGATTAATGTTTTATGTTTAATTGATATACCGACGAAACCGTCTTTAATTTTATAACGGAGAAGGGGAAAGTGGCAGTTTGGGAATTGATATTACCGTATTTGTTGCTGAATGCATGTTTAGTCATTATTGTTAAATTAACAATACTTTTGTATACTTTATGAAAAGAGATGAAAACAATCAATGAATTTTGTGATCAAGGCATTGATATATACCTTTAAATGTTAAAAATGTTGCACAAAAACTCTCAATGCTGTCAGATATCGTTTTTTCCTGGTTCAACCAAAACATATTGACCATACATCCGCGACAATTTTCCTTGACTGAAATCTTTTTGTGAGGTGTTTCAACTTGAATAAATAAAAACAATGTTTGAAGTACAGTTCAGTTAGAATACACATACTTGTCCGAAAAATGGGAAATATTTATAATAAATAACTTTAAAAACGCAATAACATTTAGGGTCGTCTAGTTGGTTAATTATTTTCACTAACATGAACAGTTATATTCCAGCTTCTCTTGCTTACTAATTGTATGTTTCACAGCGAGATATAGCACAAATCATACTAATTTTCTCATTTACCTATCTACTATTGCCTGTTTGCCTATACCTATCTACTATTTCTTGTTTGCCTATACCTATCTACTATTTCCTGTTTGCCTATACCTATCTACTATTTCCTGTTTGACATTTATCAGTAAAAAAATGTACAGAGACAATGACAGCATGGTAAATACCGGTACCAAGAAACATAGTCATCATTTTTTCATTTAAATATATTTTATTCAAATAATATGAATAGGATTGGATAGCAGGCCGAAACCTATATACATCCTCTCCTTACAAAGGCAACATAACAATAATATACAGGTCAATATACAGTCAAAGGGATATAATTCAAAATAATTTACACATTGGAAATATTAATACATATATTGTAATAATAATTTTTGCCCCTTCATAAAATTTTATTTACTAGTATAAATAGATTATAAACTTATTTGTATAATTGAACTTTAGACTATTTGTCTGGATACTTAAATCAGTTGCCAAAAGATGTCAAATTAAATAGTGTACCCATTCAGAAGGTTTTTCCAAATTTGTTAAAGTTGTATAGTAATGAATATTAATAAATAAACATGTATTTCATTAATAAGTATTTATCATTTTAATTTTTGTAAAAAAAAAGAACAAGGAAGAAAAATTAGCAAATGAAAAAACTTTCAAATTAATAAATAGAAGTGAAAAGTATATTCTGAGTATGCAAATATAATACTAAATAAATAAAATAAAAATAAGAAAATAAAATAAAATAAGAATGGGTACTAAATCAGTCCACTACTACAGTGTATATTCAAAATTAGAAAACATTGTATTAAACCTATTACTATTTTTAATAAATGAATGGACAGCAAAAACTAATGTTTCATTCTGCTTATAATTTAATAATTCATTCCCATATAAAATGTTTTGGATGCAAAAATCAATGTTGAGTTCGTTGCAAACAAATGGCAATGGTATTCTTACAGTTGCATGAATAGGGCAGGAAATAAAAAAGTGATAATTATCTTCAACCGTGTCCCCGCAGTGTGGGCAGAATGGATTGTCAGACAAGAAATGAGAGTGTAGATGTGAATTTAGATTACTAGCCTCATTTCTTTGCTGGCAATATATTATGTTTTCTTTTCTGTTTCCAATTTTAAAATATTCGGGTGACTTTCTAAGATCAGAGTTTAAACTTCTCTTAAATGAAGGAATGTACTGACAGGACTTGACAGCTTACATAGTCATCATATAAGTACAGCAATGAAAACAAAGTTGTTATTTTGAAATTTCATTGTTTTTGAAACGTCATTGGTTTCCGGTTTTCTTTGGTTCGCAAGGAAGACAGCACGGAACATACAGTCAGTGGCCAAAAGTGTTGGCACATAAGATTTTTTTACTATATATTTCATGTAATACCTCATTTTTCAAAAAATTATTGTGAGGTCAATTCTTATCTGATTTCTATGAAAATTTCAAAGATAAAGTCAGAATCTTTCGAAATTTACTTGTTTATTTGGACATAATTTTCTGACATGCAGTTTAAAAGAATCACCGATTTAAACATGAAGTGTAAAATTTGATGTCATTATTCCCTATTTAAGCAAGTAAAATTGTGACGTCAAAATTTTAATTCCTGTTTAAATCATAAATACTTTGAAAGTACAGTTACAAAAATTACACTAAAATAAACAAGTAAACTTCACAAGATTCTGAATAATCGGTGAAGTTTTCATTGAAATCGGATAAGAATTGACCTCACAATAATTTTTTGAAAAAATGGGGTTTTAGATAAAATATATAGCAAAATAATCTTATGCGCCAATACTTTTGGTCACTGACTGTAGTTTCCAAATTGGATCCTATGGGAAAAATCACATTTTCATCTTCTCTGAAATCACTAAAGTAAATTCAACCAAGCTTTATAGATAATAAAATACGTTAGTTATTGTTAGTTTATTTTCTGCATATGTGCATGTCTTTTATAGATATGATGTGTTGGAGACCCTATACAAAGATTGCTCATTTTGGTTCAATTTAAATAAAGCATGGCGTCAAAAACATGACCGATAGCACTGAACATAGTTTACCATTGGCCCTATTGGAAACCATGTTTTGATCATTATAAAATCAAGATAATGGTAAATACCTACAATGGCCGAAAATTAGAATCACATGGCACACTCCACAGAAGAATAAAAACGTAAATAATGATGGGAACTCGGAATAGCTGGACACTGGCAAAAGGTAGCCGTATCGTTAATCCGGTTTATGGATACTCAAACCTTCGAGAAGTACACGGATCGTTCATCTCCTGAGACCCCTAAAATAATTTCAACAAAAATTTACAGGAATGACATATGGAAGGTCCTTTATCAAGCTTGCTTTTTTTTTTTGTTTTTGTTTTTTTGTTTTTTTGTTGTTTTTGTTTTTTGTTTTTTTTTGTTTTTGTTTTGTTTTTTTTTATCTGATAATAAACAAGACCGCCAGCACGGAGCATATTTTAAAAATGGACCATATGGGATAAATATCATGGTCATCACCTGCTGTAAGCAGTTTTTCAGATGAGCGATACAGGCTCAGCGTCTGAGCCTCTAGTATTAATATCCCGGACGGATATGGTAAGAATTCGAGTCGTATTTCTATTCTGACTCACACCGCATAGTGTTAACTATGACAGTGAAACCTTCAATAAGAAAAAAAGTGAATGACCATACAACCTTCCATAACAAGTAAAAACTGTTGCCGCAGAGAGAAAGTATGCCAGTCTGTACAGCATCCCATAATAATTAAAAACACCCACCGCAAAATTAAAACACTGGCCGGATAAAATCCAAATGGAGTACATGGATCCGTCATTAATGTATAAAAGTCATAATGCATTTTCTTGAATGATGACGAGCTTGCTCTTTCTGTACCCATCTGTTATGATTTTTTTAAAAAATAAACTATCCATGATTTTAATATAAAAAAAAAACTATCCATGTATCTGTTGTAACCAAACAGCTCTTTGGTTACCCCTTTAATATACATATTCCACTATGTCAAATAGTTACGTAATCTGAAAATCAAATAACTAAAACGAAAAAGGCCCTAAGAATTCTTTTATCTAGTTTATACAACATTTCAACTGAATAAATCATACAACGGTTGCACTGCATGTGTGACGTTTTTAAGTATTTGATGTAGTTTTGCTTTCATATGAAAACTAATATAAATGTAAATTGTAATCTTTATTTAATTTTCTATAAGTTGAGTGGAAGTTGCAAAAAGAGAATAAAAAAAATACTACAAAACAACGGCAGTAGAATACCGAAGGAACAAAGCACAAGATTACACAAATCAAAGTCCAGAGACAAGGCAAAAGCAAGAACACCAAAAGACGGAAGACCAAAGACACCACATGCCTACAAAACACTCGAACGTTACATATACAACACAAAAAACTAAAGCAATAAAGAAGTCGAATGGGGGATGAAGAAAAACAAACGTTGCAAGAGCCACAAACCAGTATGAGTCTCGGTTTTCAATGACGTTCGATGAAGAGGTTGACAATGGTGTCTGTTTTCCCATTTCAAACACTTTTTTTACATTTTTCCCCATTGCCAACATTTTTTGGGCCTCTTTTCCCTATTCCCAAATTTCGTTTTCTCATTTTTCCCAATCTCCCCTTTTGGTTATTTCCCATTTCCCTATGTTTTCATCATTTTCCACATTTCCCTAAATTTTTTACCCATTTTTCCCATTTCCCAAAAACGTGTCAACCTTTTCGTATATATTAAAGCAAGGTTTAATAAATATTTGCACATAGATCATATTTTCCTAGTCATAGGTCAAATTTAAATGCATAAATTATGCACATTTTTTAAAATTTTGATTATATTTTCGTTTATTTGAAGACATATAAAAGCTATTGGAAAACGAAGGAAACTCGAGGAAGAAGCATGTTCAACTAAAATTTTGATATCAAAACTTTTTACATATTAAGTACTCAAAATTTATTGCTATGTAGCTTTTCAAAATAAATCATAGGAGTTTTCATACTAATTACCATTTTTAAGACTAATAATCTTACGACCGAATTTAGAGAAATTTGCAATTTTGACCATGTTTTTGGCATCCATTTCAACTGTTGTAAAAATGGGGAATTTTCTTTATTTCCAAAGTTGATTTTATTAGT
>MJUU01001641.1:93774-119519 GCA_002080025.1 Modiolus philippinarum
CTTGAAGTCACCATGAGGCCTTCAACAATGAGCTTAATTCATACCTCATAGAAAGTTCAAGACGGCCCCTAGCACTGGTTTTACCTGAATTCATTGCTAATTGTTGAGCAATGCTACATCCATGCTTTTTTTACCTCCATTGATGCGGGATCGTCAACATAATCTTAACCGTCATCCAAAGACTAATAGAAAACGATCACAACATTTTAACTACAACAGGGCACTCATCGAGCCAATAGTAAGAAAACTTAGCAAAATAAAATCATGAGACGTTGGCACAATAAAAACTATTTAAAAAATGTGAAAGTCCTTATGAGAAATTCTCTCAAGAACAAGTACACTATAACTGAAATGTATATAGAGCATACATCTCTCTCACGGGGAATACGGACTCAAGACTGCAGGAGAGACAAACTCCAGTCTAAAATTAACAATGAAGGGATATGAAGTAAATGCAAATGACACAAAGTCTGTACAGATACATGGTAATAATAAGTAATGGAACAACGCTTTTATTGTTGTTCTTCATCTTGAAGTCACCATGAGGCCTTCAAAAATGAGCTTAACTCATACCTCATAGCAAGTTCAAGACGGCCCCTAGCACTGGTTTGAGCGGAATTCATTGCTTATCGACGAGCAACGCTACATCCATGCCTTTTTACCTCCATTGATGAGGGATCGTTGCCACAAAATCTAAACTGGCAAAGTCTTTTTACAATCGCTGTCATCCTAATTGAAGCCCTAATTGATAAGGCAGTCACGGAGATAAGGTCACGGAGATAATTATGCCTAGTGAGAAAGTTTGAGTAGCATTCTCGAAACAATCAAACGTGGAAAATACACCCCGTAAGCAAAGGAGGTTGAAATATTACTCTTTTTATAAAGAATTTGATAAAATTGAAATTAAAGTCATCTCTTTTGACGTAAACAACAAAATACTGAAGTTATCTAAATATGGCCATTTTGACAATTTATGTCTCTTCAGATCAAATCAAAACATTTGGAAATCCATAAACCGAAATATATGTAAGAAAAGATAGAGAACAAATAACCTAAAGATCTAAAACAGAAAAGACAAAAAGAGGTAAGTACAGATCAAATCAAAACATTTGGAAATCCATAAACCGAAATATGTGTAAGAAAAGATAGAGAACAAATAACCTAAAGATCTAAAACAGAAAAGACAAAAAGAGGTAAGTACAGAGCTATGCCAGAGGGAGATACTCAATAGTTTTATATAAAGTTTTCAAAAATGTTGATATTGCAAGTCTCGAAATAAAATCAGTTTTGGAAAAACGCATAGATGCATAGAAAATCTGTTATTGCAACGGGAAACATTTTGGAGAGCAGGCAAGTTTAAAAGCCTACACAGGATATATTCTTGGCGTATGCGAATACGGGACTTTCGAGATAAGAACTCCCGTGTAATTGAAGGTGGAAACGATCTCCTCAGAGACCATTGAAAAGGATAACTGGATTCCTGATCTATGGAAATAAATATTTATACCATCCAAAAACAAACTAGTTATGAAATTGAAGTGTATTTATAACTTGTCCTACATGACAATTATTGAATTAACCTGAAGCGCTGCAAATAGTTTAAATATAAATCACACTTACCTCAACAGCGTTGATTAATTGGTGTATTGATGTATTGATTTTTTTCGTATAATACACAAAATGTTTTCGCAGTGGACACGACTCAACAGTCCCTTATTAATGAATATAATATGCCATAAAAGGTGGTTTTTTTTATAAATAAAATTTTGTGTATTCATTTTGTCTTGAGTTAAGATCATGTTGAAATGAAAAAGTTACACCAAAACCCCTCGACTGTTTTATTCTTTACATAAATCATATGGGTTTAACGACTAAGAGATATATTACTGCTTACCTTTTTATTTTTTTTAACTCTCAAAAGTACTTATTTAATATACAATCATAAAATATATATATATATGCTTTAATGGTGACTTGGGGTTTTAATTTCAAAACTGAAGTTTTACTTAGTTCGTATGATGATGTCATTAAATGTAATCAGATATGCTGCATTTTTTCTGCTTTTTCATAATTTAGAAACAAATTCCTGAAATACCCCTAACCTGAATTATTAAAACTTTTACATGGACTATAGGGTCAGGGTTCAAATCAGTTATATCCCTATTATACGCTATCTTGGGTACAACTACGACTAATAAACCTCGTAGATAAAAAAGTTGAAAAATCAAAACATCAATTGTGGACAAGCTTCATCAAGGAATTTAGAATTTATTTTTGTCAATTATATAGTAAGTAAGAATCGAACCGTCAGTTTACTGTTTTTGGGATTGATCCTCTAAAGATATGATTTTACATTCACAGATAGGGATGGGTCTATTTAGTGAAATATTCAGTGTAAATGATGAAAAGCAACAAAAATGAGCAATTAGGTATGTAAAAATATAGTTGTGAATTGACTTAAAACGTTTAGAAATATGTCAAAGTATAAAAAAAATAGTAAAGATGGGAGCTAGTGCCCTCCGAATAATTGTCTCCCTCGGACAATGAATTGTCCTCCATGATTAATTGATAGTTTGGTAAAAGAAAGCTGAATAAATTTCAATTTTCAACATATTCTATGTTACTGTTTTGTTTTTGTTTTGTCTCTGGTTACATTTTGAAATATTTGCAATAAACTTTAATAAGCTTGTATTGAGTATTAGTGTATAAACTTGCAATTGATTTCCCTTTCTTTGATGGTACTGATCAAAAGGTTTAATAATATTAATTAGCATTTATTAGGTTAATAATTCAAAATAAAAATCAAAGGTAATCAAAATTTTGTTCATCATACTTTTTATTCAAGCTTTTTCATTCAAGTTTTTTATTAACATTTAATTTTTTAACAAATCATCAAAGAAAGCAAAATAAGAATTGGTCAATATTGAATTAATGAAAGATTAAAAAGTTTGTGAAAACATGATTTAATTTATTATAATTTGTCAAAGTTTGAATGTTATATTTAGCATTTAGGGGGCAAAAAGTACCATGTTGGAAAATACTTTGGGGGAAGTTGTCCTAGACCCAAAACATGTGTATAACCTGTCCATGACAAATATTAGGTTCTACAAGTACAAAAGAACTGAACCAATTGATAAAGTAAATCAACATTCTTGTAAATTCTATCTCATATCTTAACTCCAAGTTAAATACGAGTCGGAGAACTAATTCATGTAAAAATTGGCAAGCGCATTGATAGCTTTAATCAAACTACAACGAAAATTCACTCGTCTTGTAGATATAGTTGAGTTTACACCCACTGTCAAATAAAGATAACGTAATAACAACATTGGTACTCAAAAACGAACGTCGAAGGGTAAAATCATAAAGTAGCGGCTGACATGACGGAAAATAGAAAAAGAAAACACTGACACACCATCATCAGCATCATACATGAACTTACTCCTCTATATTGATAATCATGGACGTCTAAAATAAAACTTTCCGACAAACGTAATGATTTCAACTTTCCAATTGTGAACTTCCTGTTTTTGAGCAGTAATATTCCCACATCTCCGGCATATACCATTTACATTTCACAACTTATTCGCTAAAATTTTCATGCCTGTAGTTTGTAAGAAATTCTGACAACAGAGCAAAATTGATGACTCAAAAACTTTAAGTCAATGGTATGTTCAATCAATGTTGCAATTGTCACTGATCGGCACCATAATTTGACGTATCGTATCAATGTTTCTATTTCAAATATGAGAATAGACATCTTTAGGTAGACTGACAAAAATACTTTACTTTTAAGATTGGCAGTTTGTGAAGTAGACCGTACCCTTCCAGAGGAACTGGCGATACATCCATCTTTTGAAAGTATTCACACAGCTAGTGCTTTAGTTTTGTGGCGTTCTTGTTCATTTGTTTTGTCTTTGTATTTTTGTCTCAATTTGTGTTTAATATAAATTGCCATGTTGTTTGATTTTTAATTTTAAGGTTTTCCCTTTTTGCTTTTTGCTTCGGTATTAATTTGCCGGTGTACAAAACAGTCTTTGTGTTCTGCTGAATGGGAAGGAAAGTTGACACTTCGTAGAAATTAGACATCCAGATCATGGATATATACAACGATTAACATGACTAAAACGACAAGAGAAATTTTGTTGCACCACGAAAGGAAGAGAAGTGACGTGTAATCTGCTTTGCATGTCTCGTTTCCTTTGTTCTTTTTTGTCAAAATGCCAGTCGAGATGTATGAAGTATTTTTATTCGTTAAGCTCTCCAGTCTCCATTTTTCTAGTTTAATTTAATATTTTGTAAATAGTTCGAATCATTTACAATGTCGTCTAATGTTGTAAATATGAGATTTTGAAGTGTTTTTATAATGTACATATCTACACAACAATAAATAAAGTTTGATGATGTTACGTAAAGATTTGTTCTTTCCCATAAACAATATTTGAAGACCTTTTTTCGTGTTTTATAGAAATTTAAAATTATTTTTGAATGAACTTGTGACAGACAAGTATCAAACCCAATAATACAATTACGCACAGAAAGATACGAAGATGAGGTGTGCGGTGACAAGTATAATAACAATACCTCTTGTAGGTAAAAATGAGGTACAAAACGGGTACAAAAACCCAAATACAGGTAACAAATGAGTTTTACAGAATACTGTTAAAATTTAATCAGGTGTGGAGACATATAAAGTAAATTAAAATTCTAATACAGGTCAAAATAAGGTTAAATATCTGTTATTGTCAATAAAGTATTTCACTTTATAATTACATACCATTCAAACTTTTAAATAAACACATGGGAAACCTGAACACAATCAGTGTGAACATTTTATAGTAAGTAGTAAAAAGTGATGTAAATGTAACAGCACTTGGTTTGTGGATGTTATATAACGGGGAGTTTCGGTTAATGTGGCGTTCGTTCAAGCACGTAAACAACACACCTCAAGTATTTTGTTTGTAACTTGGGACCAACCCTCATACGTATTAAACTCTTCCCATTTTTAGTTTTTATAATGACAAATAATTAAGAGATGAATATATTTTCTGATATTTTTTATTCTGTTTTTTTTTTTAATTCAATATTAAAATCTAACAATGAAACAGTATAGAATATTATAACAAAACAAAATTCTGGAAGGTGTCCATTTATAAGTTCTTGATTTTGTTTACTGTATGAATCCTAAGATTATTATTTTGAAAAGAGGCCGTCAAAAAATAAGCAGTTACACTACCTTGACGATTGATAGGTTGGTTTACAGAAAAGGAACGAAAATAAAAATGAAATTATCAGTACTAAACATGTTAAGATTGTAGATTTCAATTTTCGATGTTACATGTTCAGACGCACATTTTTGTTTAGGTCTTCCCTTTTATTTTTTTTGTTTTGAAAGCCGTAGGCCATCAAAGATTCATTATTTTGTCATGGACATATCAAGCAAACTATGGATTTCACTGTGCATTTTGGAAGGTGTTGCTACATTCATTAACTATTAAGTGTAACATATTTTCGATAAGTGTCAATCCAAAAACTTTTACATGATTTCGGATGTCTTTTATATTACAAGAAAAGTATTTTCTACATGATGTTCTTAAAACCCCTAGGGAAAAAATAATTTTCTAGAACAAAACAAACATTTTCACAGTTTGGTCACATTTTATGTAAATTTAAACTTACCTTGTCTTTTTACAGGTGATCACAGGTGAGACACCTTGCTCTATTACTTAGATGAATATCTAACTACCAATATAAAGTTCGAGTTTATCCATGCCTGAAGATTTTTATATAACAGTAAAAGAGTAATAATTTAGGATATTTTAAAATAAATTCATAAAATCACACATGTGAAGGAACATTCACTAATATTTGTATTTCTATGGCCTTCGGGCATTATTGTTATACATTTTTCATTGATAATTGAATTAAGTCAGATGTCTGTCATAAACCATAGATGTGATAAATTTATTTATATTATTAAGAATATGACAAAGCTAGTGAAAGTGGAGAATTTCAATGCTATTACTAAAAGACTAAAGTTTTACTGTTCATTTCAACTTCACGAGGCACTAAAAACTTTTCTGATACGCCGAAACAAATATGAAATGTAATTTTTCAAACTTAAAACTCATAGAAGTTCATTGATGAAAACTCAATTTCATTGCTTTATCTTTTTCTGTCCAATTCACAGGTCACAATCGGCCTTTCTTTTATATTTAAACTACAAATATTCGTTTCGTTTTCCACTAAACCTTTTTACATAGTACTGAATGGAAAAATGTCTCATATTGATATACTATCACCCTTCAAATTTTTGCCGCCGTGCGCGGTCCCGGCTGAAGAATAGGCCCGCAGCATCCTCTGAGCTTGGAGTATGAGCCATCCTAACAGAGGACCCCGAGGGAACCCCGGGATATAGAAATAGGACCCAGTATCTCCGGCTTGCGGGGTGTGACCCCTCCTAAACGGAGGCTGATCCCGAGGGTCCCGGGATATAGAAATAGGACCCATTCCGTGGTTGTGCGGGATTAATAAATACACAACCCATCTTTCGGATGGGATGTAAACTCAGGTCCACGTGTTGGAAGAAATGCCACGCTTCCTGCACGTTAAAGAACCCTTGTAGCAAGCTCTTTTTGGGGTGGTCCGTAGGTGATCGGCTACAAGGCTAAATTCCCCGCCCTTGACGATTTCACCCTACTTTTCCAGTGGCAGTCAGAATTTCCCGTCCCATGGCCATTTCCATACCCCAAAGTGATTATTTTTCAACAAACTTGTTCTCGTCTTGATATAGCTGAAATATTGCTGAGTAGACGTTAAACAATATTCAATCAATCAATCAATCAAATTTTTGCGTTTATTATTTTTGTTATTTCCAAATGTTATTCTGACCACCTGTTTATACTGTCCTTATATCACCATTTTCGATTTTCGACTTCCTATTTCCAAATTTTTGGAAATTAGTACTTCTTTTTGAACTACTTTTGGATTATGGCTTTCCATATTATTGGTATTTAATGCTGCTGATGAGAGGTAAGTCCTTGAAACACGTGTACAGCATAACGAAAATTACTGTTTTAATGCAACTTCAGTATTTTTGTGTTACATAAATGCCAATAACGATACATCGCTGGATCTGCCAAATTTTCTTCAAAACCTATATCTAAGTTGTTAACCTCCTTCTTCACGCTTTTATTGATGTTCTTCTTCTTGGGGTCATCATAAGGCTTCAACAATAAGCTTTGCTCATACCTCACAGTAAGTTCAAGACGGTCCCTAACAGTAGTTTGAGCAGAATTCATTGCTAGATTTGGAACAACGCTATATCCATGTCTTTACTGGGCATGGATGCGGGATCGTTAACAAACATGAGTTAAACTGGCAATGTTTTCTTATATTCACTGTCATCCATTGCCCAACAAAAGCACTAGCTAGTGTCTCAGGCTAGTGGACAATTAAAACATACACGTATAAAGAAAAATAGGGGACTTAGGGCACTCATCAAGTCGATTGTAAGAAAACGTGGCTTTATAAAATAGTGAGATGTTTGCACTATAAACAGGTGGTTAGTAGAACATTTGGAAATTCAATATAATTATGTGCAAAAATTTGAAAGTATGATATATCCATATGCGAAATTCTCTCAAGAATACGTACACAATTCCCCGTGCGACAGATGTATGCTCTATATACATTTCAGGTGAACTCGTGCTTGAGAGTATTTCTCATATGGATGCACTATCAAACTTTCATTTTGGCCTTTTTAATTTTGTAATGTAAAAAAAATATTCTGACCACCTGTTTTTGTGCCCACATCTCATGATTTAAAAATGCAAAGTTTTCTTCCTTTTGACTCGATGAGTGCCCTGTGTTTGTTTAATGACTAAATACCGAAGTTACAGTAAATTCAAATTCTGTATATGCGCATTTTGACAACTTATGTCTCTTCAGTGCAGATAAAATCTAAACTTTTGGAAGAATATAAACTCAAGCATGTTTAAAAACTCATAGAGAATAAATAACTAATATGATCTAAATGTAAAGCCAAGTTCAGCTAAGGACAGAGCTTGCTTTGCATGAGGGAGATACTCCTTAGTTTTTAAGAAAATTTACAAAAAATTAGATATTGTAAGGTTCCAAATAGAATCGGCTTTCGGGTCAGCACCGAAGTACCGACTACTGGGCTTATGAATACCCTCGGGGACTAACAGCCCACCAGCAATGGCATAGACCCAGTGATAACAAATGACTACATACCGAAGTTACAGTACATATAAGTGTTGTGATTGTCTTCTGTTAGTCTTTTTTGTCGATCAATGGATGACATCAATTGTAAGAACACTTTACTAGTTAATTTTATGTTGGTTGGTGATCTCTCATCCATGTTCATACAGTCATGGATGTGGCATTGCTCGACATCTAGCAATGAATTTCGCTCAAACCGGTGCTAGAGGTCGTCTTGGAATTGCTATGAGATATGGGCATTCAGCTCATTGTTGAAGGCCTCATGGGAACTTCAAGATAAAGAACAACAATAAAAGCGTTGTCCCATTGCTTTTTTACCTTTTATTTGTAGAGACTTTGTCTATTGTGCATTTACTCCATGTCCCTTTATTGTTTACCATAACTGAAAGATATAGAAAGCATATTTCTCTAATGATATGTCAAGTTTAAACCGGTTTTGACCCGTTAGATACATTTTCTTTATTCAACGTATGTTGAATAAAGCCCTGTGCTATTTCCTGCCAAATCTATTCGGATTTCAATTCTCGGTGTTTATCATTGACCTTTAGAGAAAAAGATTACACCACTTTATCCCGATTATTACCATATTTTATCCACTCGTGATAGTTAAGTTTTAAAATTTTGAAATGCTCGGCAAGCCTCGCAATTAAAATTTTAAATTTAACTACCTCTAGTGGATAAGTTATGGTTATGAACGGGATCTTGTGGTGTAAAGTAAGTGAGAACCGAACCGACAATCAAAAGAACGAACAATAAATGGACAATGGAAAAATTAGACACACTAAGTTACAAGGACACCACTTGAGTACCACTTAAGCTATATATATTTCACACGTAAAATCTTTTTACGGACTCCACACTGCAGGAGAGACAGACTCCAGTCTTATCTAACAATGAAAGGATATTGTCCTTTAATTTTAGTTTCCGTTATATAGATGATGTTCTTTCTCTGAACAATCCTCATTTTTTAAGGATTACCTTCGTCTTATATTATCAAAATGAACTAAAAAGTAAGGGGACTACTGATACATCATCATGAGCATCATACCTGGATTTATACCTCTAAATTAATAGTCTTGACGTTTGAAATCAAAACTTTACGACAAGTTTCATGGCTTCGACTTTCCACTAGGAAAATTTTAACTTTTTAGCAGTAACTTTTCTACGGCATATTGCATCAGTATTCCAAAACTCCTTCGCCATTTGTTACAAATCCGTGTTTTACCAAACATCTGTAGAGACTTTCTTTAATATGCAATTACTCCATATTATTTAATTGTTTATAGATGGGTTTAGAAATTAAGATCTCCTAATTGATTCGTTTACAATGTAGGTTTCTAATCCATTATATGTATTTGGTGGGAAGCTAAAGTACGATGAATTGTAATGTGTCTCATTTCTAGGTTTGCCTCTCGGTTACTTCCTGTATGAATATTCGTTTAATTCGTTTATTTATATTTTCATATCCTTTCTGCAAAAATTTTCCTCTAAGATTTGTTGGCTTTTGTATGTAGCAATCATTTCATATTTAGTCTGAAACTAATGTACAATCAATACATGGGTTGCACATCTTTTCCAATCCGGATTTGACTCGTCATTTAGACAAGGTCATCTGGGGTCAACCGGAGGAAAAATGACGTAATCCAACGTTGGAGCAAGGGACAGATATTTTCTACCAACGAATCTTACGTTGTTATTCAACATATGGGTAAAAAATCGTTTTCAACTAACAAAACAATCCACGAGGAACATTTCCAACCCANAAAAAAAAAAAACTAGAATGGAAATGAAGAAATTACTATCATTGTCTATCAGCGTCTTTGAACCAGTTTTGTACCAGATTACTCCTTGTTTGGCTAAAATAATGAGCGATCCCGCAAATGCGCAATCGGTGTATTGTACCGTACCTCCTACTTCCAAGTTTTTTCAAAGGTTGAATTACTTTTTGCCACTTCGTTGATTGACATTTTCAGAACAATTTATGTACAAAATTTTATTTCAAGATGTTTCAGCTTGCGTATTTAGTGATCACTTCATAATTTTTTTTTAAAGCGGTACCGTGCATGTCTGCTTACCTACAGTTCCTCCATATAGCAGGAGCACCACTGTTTCTATCAAGAAAAAGCGCAGAAAATTCAATTCAGTCTGTAAGCTTATGCACTTTAGAACATGCATGAACAACCAGGGTTATATTTACATTGGACGCTATATAAAATGCCCATACCTATTGTTTGTATGACTATCATCTGTCAAAGTTAAAAAAAAATCCTACCCCTTTATTACAAATGTGTGAAGTGAGAACAATGGCGTTTAGCATGCTTAATTACTGCACCTTGTAATATAGCTCCCATTGCATCAGATTATGACAAAAACCACGGCATTTAGTTTGAATTCGGAAGATTTCCTCTTTAGTAAAAGTATGGAAAAAGTTATTGTCTATAATAAATACAAAAAATACTGAAGTTGCATAAAAACAGTTAATTTCGTTATGCTGTACACGTGTTTTAAGGAGTAACCTCTCATCAGCAGCATTAAAATCAAATAATATGGAAAGCCATAATCCAAAAGTAGTCCAAAAAGAAGTATTCATTTATCTAGTGAAGTTTGTTGTATCTGAAAATTTTTCTGACGATAATACTAGAGAAAAAATTCAGTCTTCTTGTAAGATTGACGTAAGTTCAGCTAAGAATTTTTATCTGACACCTTGCAACAGGGGGACAAACAACTAAAACGTGAATGACATCTTCTGGTTCTTTCTGACAGAGTTTACATATAGGTGAAATAATGTCGCCTTTAAAACATTAATTTCAGACTCTGTAGGATAACTATTCCACCAGCAAGTTTGGCTTTTATATTGGTCATAGTAATTTCAAACGGTGGAGTTCTACTAACTTATTGTTTCCAAAAATCTTTAGTTGGTAGAATAAATATGACAGGGCAAAAAAAGTCATCCGTACTTGAATTTTTTTTCTCCTTTTGAAAACCAACTTCCTGAAGTTTTACATTTCATGACAAATTGCCTAAAATCAATATCCATGTCAACGAAATGGTCATTTGAAATAATATTTCCAAATGTCTTTAAGGTTTTTTTTTCAATTTCTCCAGTTATCGAAAATAATTCTCCCCAACAATAAATAAGCAGCACTGTTTGAAGTTCGCGTAAGGTGTCGTATCTGCTTAAATACCTATACTAGTATAAAACAATTCTAAACTTCTAAGATCTAACAGTGTCAAGGACATACAAAAGCCTAGGTAAAACATAAATTTGAATAAGCTTAGCCGAAATTGTAGGACCAATCCCGTTGATACCATGTAAACCAGAACGCATGTTTTTTATGCTGTCTAGCTACCTCCCTCACTCCTGATCTTGACTGGATATCCCTAGTGATCCCTAAATGCACTGCACGTTGACTCCTTTGTCATTTAATTACTAAACATGTTCTTCTGTCTGGTTGAATACGAGTTTTGTTGACTTTTGTTCATCTCTTCAATTATAAGGTATCTTTGTTTATAAGCAGAATCAGTCTGCACAAGTGGCATAGTTTGAAGTAGCGCATGGTGAGTGAAGTTCGTCATCGTCTATAGTTTGGATCTCGCGTATTTTAGAAAATGTACGGGATTGAAGATTTTCCAATTAATCCTTCGAATTTTTAAGGATCCACATTTGTTTTATGTCACTTCGGGCATGAATAGTTTCATAGTATGCTTGATGCCTTCTTTGACTGTAGACATAATCTTTGTTCAATAGTTCAATAGACAATTCAGTCGTTGCGAAAAATGAAGACGCTCCGATGTATCTTTCTTTATATAGATTATTGTGCAATTTTGGTACCCAATTAGGTATGGCGTGTTTTGATTGTTATTTTTAGTATTAGTATTCAAGGAAGATACGAATGACTTCTGATTGGAAAAGATTTCATCCTTATGGAATGAAACTATTTTGTATGTATCACTACCTGATGTATTGTGATCAATGCCTAATTTTTTTATGAGGCAGTTGTAATAATGTTCTTTGCTCACAAACATGATGTCATATGAAGCTTCGTCTGCAGATATATCAACATATTTGTCATGTAATGTAGCGACCGCTTACTGGCTTCGAGATCTTCACATACAGACTTATGTTGACTATTAACACATCTGCGTAGTTTGTTAACACGACTCAGAACTAAAAATCGAATTTATCTAACCGACTCTGAAAGGGACTGAAGTTTTGGTTCTTGGCCTGTCTCTCTTTCTTTTAGCTCACGCTCTGGTGTAATCTTCAACAGCACCCATAATGGTCTTGAAATTTAAATTCCAATGAATACGCTTTGGTTCTCGGAATTTTGAACCATTGGAGACCGCCTTCCGTAGAAATTCGTTTTCAATGATCATCAGATCGCAGGTAATGAAATGTCCGAAGGGACTGTAAACAAAAGGAGAGACAGAACAGTCGTATGTCAGAATGGATTTTAGATGTAACTTCAGTATACAAATCCCGAAAGTAGAGCCAAATGTTTCCCATACGTCTTAAGAGAAAAATTTTCGCAATAACCCGATATGCAATACTTTGTCAAACGCCTTTCTTGTATCCATTAATGCATATAATTAATACATATAATTCAGACACTGGTCGGTTGGCTTCAGTTATAAACAGTAGAAAAGCTGTTATAAGGGGATTTGTCCTTTTGTTAAACCTTTCTGAGTTTTTTTATTATTTTTTTCAGAGTCTTCGTGTAGTTGAAGGTGAACTTCTCCACAAATTTTCAAATAAAATTAGTGATTGTACTTTGGTTATAAGAGTTTTGATCTGATTTAGGTTTACCCTTCTTCAAAATCGACTGAGCGACTCGACATTTCAACAACTTTGGAATTTTGAAATATATATTTACAATCTGTATTAATGGTAATCGGCCTGGCAGTTAAATATTTTTCATGTTCAGCAGTCAGGAGATTTTCTATTCTTAAATGACATAATAGTTTGACGGACATCACTTACAGCTTTTAAACTCAATGCCAAACAGTCCATAGTTTCTTCATAAATTTTTATGACTAGTTTCGTGCCAATAGTTTTGTTTTGAAATTTAAATTGACACTTTCCCATTGCGATATATATGTGGTGTTTAATATTTCTGTGTTGGACTTTCTGTGTGTTTTAAAGTTTTTACAGTGCATTCATGTTATTGTGTTTGTTTATTATCAAAATATTTGTTCACAATTTTTCTCGACAAAAATGCAAAAGTTACACTAGTATATCGACGGGAAATGTATTTAACGAAAATAGACGTTATGTTCTTGTCTGTTGTTGATCTCGCAAGGTGAAATGTCCTAACCCATACCTCGGATGTCTCGGACCTCGGATAAGTCGAACAATTTTCGATGGTCCGTTCGACTTCGACTTATCGAGGTTCGACTGATTAGGTATTGGATCCGTTACAGTATAATTTGAAATACTCTGAATACTAGAAATATTTCTATATTGTATACTTGTAATGTTCATCATCGAATGAATCTAAATGTAAAGGCGTAACCAAGTCTTCAACATATTCTGCCCGTCTTTCTTAACTTTATCAGAATCGGTCAAAAGTTTATCGTAAAAAATAGATTTTGAGCCCTTATTGTCTAATAAGTTTAAAAATTCCGTATCATTGGTTTCATTAAGTTCCATGATCTTGTTATAGTAATTTTGACGAGTTGTTGCTCTTACTTTCTCTAGTGTGACCTTAGTTTCTTCTAACATTTATTTTTTCTTGATAGTGTTCACTGATTGATTTTTTGGTTTTCCTGCATCTCTGCAGTTTGCAAACGCTCTTTTACTGTCTTTCACTTAACTAAGTCTGCTATTTCCTAGGTCCATGACGTTCTCTTTCATTTGCCCAGTCTCTGTTTAGTCTTATTCTGCATTAATTGCTGTTAGGGATATAATGTGACATACAGGAATTATACAGTCTGGTGAATTAACATTTCCTAAATCATCAATACTTATTTTTGAATGTATAACATATTCTTCAATCTTTTATTGATGTAAAAGTCTACCAATTCTGCTCAATTCGGCGTGGTCGTCATTTTAGTCAGAGACTATGAATCTGAAGACTACAAGGAAATTTAAAAAAAGTCGGATTGTGTGTCCATTAATTCAATGGCTCTCTGTCGAAAGTAGTATAGGTACCTATAAGATTATCTGATTGTATAAAATTGTCAATTTCTGAGGCGTTCATTTCGCCTCAGAAATTGAGGCGAATAAATGGGCTTGCATTAGTCTGGTTCAGTTAAGCCATCTTCTGCTATAAAAGTTCTAAAAAGAATATTTTGTTTTTAACTAAAGAGGACATCGATTTACAATTTTAGCTATATCCCGTTAATTTAATTGTTGGCACTTAGTCATCGGGCTGTTGCCTTAACATGTCAAATAATATGTTAAAAATATTTTAGTTGTAAAATAAACATCTTATTATATGTGGTTCCTAATTTGTGGTTGCCAACATCAGGCAAAACTTCTACAGGGTTAAAAAAAACTCTATTCACAAAAATTGCCACACCAGCATTTTCTCTGTGCCTTTCACTTGAATTGGTTGATGAGTCATTATCAAACTATTTTGAATAACAAATCAAACTGTACAAAATTCATGTATGAAAAAGAAAGGAAATGGGGTAAATGTCAAGGAGACAACATCCCATCTCCAGGTTAAAACGACCCAAAACAATAAATAAATTGGTGATCATATGATAGCTACAGCTGAACTAAAAAAAGCAACTTCTAATCATAGAAGCATTCCTAAACTTCACAAAAATTCTTTCAAATTTCGTTTTATTTCGGCATCAAATAAATGTTCAACTACACACATTTCTATTTTATTGACCAGTACATTTACTATCATAAAAAAATTTCGTAATCAATTTCAGCAACAAATGTTTGAATACATTGGAATTATCTATTTTTGGAGTGTTAAAAATTCGGTATAGGTTTTGGAAAGACTTCCTGTCGTCCCTTTTATTTCGATCTGTCAATGAAGCACATACCTCCTTCGAAAGCTATGATTTTTCTAACCTTTATACTACATTACCGCATACTCTAATCAAAGAGAAATTTTCGTATTTGATCAGGATGTACCTACATTTGTTGCAATACCTTTTAATCTTTTTTCAGTGACGACAAACATGACAAATGTACCAACTGAACTTGTCAGGATATGATAAAAGCGTTGAATTTTTTCTTGATAATATTTTTGTTCGTTTCGGTGATAGTCTATCGGCAAGAATGGTATTCCTATTGGTACCAACTATGCACCTTTAATAGCAGATTTTATTTCTTTATAGCTACGAGTCACAATTCATGGCCAAAATTCAAAAAAGACCCTTCTAAACAGCTTTTAGTGGATATTTTTAACAATACATACAGATATTTGGACGATTTGTTGACTTTAAATAAATCCTGAATTTTCTAAATTAACAGACTAAATTTATCCTGCCGAACTTACTTTAAATAAATTCAATAGCAGCAGCGATCATACTCCGTTTCTTGATCTTGATATAGCAATAAGTCAAGGAAAGTTAAAACACTAAAGTTTTTGATAAAAGGGATGGTTTCTCTTTTGCTGTAGTTAATTTTCCCTATCTCGACGGCAATGTTCCGTTAGCCCCTTCTTACGGGGTTTACATTTCACAACTTGCTCGATATATACGAGTATGAAGTGATGTTTCTGACTTCAACGACCGAAATCTTTGTCTAACTGAAAAACTTCTGTATCAAGGGTTTAGATATCATAAATTGATAAAGACATTCTCTAAATTTTATTATAGATACATCGACTTATTAAGGAAATTGGTTCTACATACAGCTTTATTACAGCAGGGCATTTCACACCCAAACTTCTATGAAAATATCATTTACAAAGCGCATAAATTCAAAAATTGTCCTTCCAAACTTGTTACTCCGCTGAACAAACTTATTCATAAAGGTTATAAATACAGCATTGTTGTTTAAAAATCTTTACATTTGGTTTTTGTTGGCAAAGATATTGATCAGCTCCTAAATTCTTTACACCGTAACTAAATTAAAACAATTTTTCATATTGGCAGTATTAGGCATTGCACAATATCATGTTCTTCTTTCATAATTTATAATGTTTTTATACGAAATCTATTTAGAAGTATTTCAATTCAAGTGTCATGTGTAAGAAGGCTTGATATCGTAGTCAACGGAAATTATGTCCTTAGCTAGCTGTCAGTAACTGCGAGCATTTGTCAGGACAGTACCCGTGTGTATTGTCTTCATGTTTTATGTACTTCATTGTAAAGGTTCTCGTCTTGATAAGTTGAATTTTTTTCTAGTTTCATTTTTACTGTGAGTCTTTTTGTGTATTTATTTTATAGCCATTTACCATACATTTGGGAGGTTTTGGATCCAAGAAAACGAGTTTGACCCATCGAAATTTTTGTTCCTGTCCTAAGTCAAGGAAATGTGTTGGTCATTGGCTTGTCCTTGTCTTCTAATAAAATTTTAGTTTATCGATGTTTGGGTTATTGGGTGTGGTTTGTTTCCATTGATTTATTCACTTTTTGGGGCCATTTAGGGCTTGTTACATGTATATGGTGTGAGGTTCCTCACTTTGTTGAAGACCGTACGGTGACCCCTCGATGCTTTGTTTGGGTCGTTTTAACCTTGGGATGGGATGTTGTCTTCTTGAAATTTACCCAATTTCCTTTCTTTTTCATATTTTGATAGTTATATAGCCAATGTCCTTCATGGTTATCGGATTATATCCACTCTTCTGGATAAAATTTCAAGATATAACCTAATAATGGTATATCCCTCAATGCTTAATGTAGCAACGGACAAATTATCACACTTGGATAGACTTTGACATTTAGTTCAGGATTAGGTACAAAATTTCTAAAAATCTCTTTTTAGGTCTGTCACGCATCAACTTCCTGTTTGCCTGTTCGTTGATTTAATATTCAGAACCGAGTAACTATTGCTAAAATTTTCGCAGACTAAAGTTTCGTTGTATGTAATCATTGCATACTAAGAGCCTGAGCGTTAGACATGATTAGTTAAACCGTGCCTCGCCTCATCTGAGGTCCTCTACATCTACTTTCTGTGTGCCTATCTCATGGTTGCTATTTCAAAAAAAAATGCAGCTTAAGTATGATTAGTTGACTATTCATGTATTTCATTCGTCAGTCGTCTACTTCCTGTTTGCTTTTGAATCTGAACTAAAGAATGTTTGGCCCTAAAGAGAACACATGATTCCGCCATATTTCAGATATTGATCAGTCAGCATGATTTGTAGAACCACAAATTACTTTGAAATTCAAATTTTGGATAATCACTATTTTTACTAAAAAGGAATACAAGGATAACAAGGATATATGGTTGATGGGAAGAATTCCCAAAAATAAAAGGTCTTTTAGAGTTTCAGGAAGTTTACCAAAATTGGAATCTATTTTTTTTAATCCAATATATGAAAATATTTGTTCAAAATAAAGCAAATTCTAAAAGTATGGTTGCTAGGTAGGATTCCCAAAAATAAGTTGTCTTTGAGAGCTTCAGGAGATTTACTAAAATTGGAATCAAGTATTTTTGAATCCAATTGGTGAAAATGTTTGTCCTAATTGAAACGAATTCTAAAAGTATGGTTGCATGGTTGCTATGTAGATTTTCAAATAGTAAGTCTTCGAGACTAATGCACTTAAACTGAAGAGACATGAAAAAATCGACCCGAAGAAGACGCACATCTCCGTATACCAATATATAAGGAGGAACCCCCGGGCTAAAAGTTAAAAAATGTGAGTTTTTGACATTTGTAATCTAATTATGTTTTATTGTTGCCATCATATTGCACAGTGGACACTGTTTTTGTAATATAATTTACAACTATGAAATTAAGTTAATTTTTGTTACATTTAATCTCAATAATTAAGATCAAATGTACTGACACAAACATGATTTTGATAATGGTTTGCCTAATTATCTACCCGATACAACAGATTGATGAAAACTGCACCCATTGATATATTTGACTGGGTCCGGATTTTCAACTGAAATATATGAATGGGTATGGTTATTCAATATATTGAATATATGAATGGGGCTGATTTGAAAATCTCAGCCGTACTTCTGTACCCAAAAGTATAGATTGAGAACCCGGACCAAATCCAGTACCAAGGATAAAGCATTTAAGCTTAGAGCGGGACCATTCGGCCATCCTCGGCTGATTCCGGTCGGCCGAGTTAAGACGAGTGTAAACGGGATTTCAACAATCTTGTTCCGGCGTTGGGATAGAATTATTATAATTTCTTGGTTTCCGGAATGTAAAATGCACGTTGGTTTATTTTGATACTTTTGAAAGATGAGCAAGTGCCCTATACCATGGTAACTGAATGTTGTTTCATACTTTAATAAGTAAAGCAGTGTTTGAAAAATATTTGTGATTTATCATGTTAAGTGTCACTGTACAGTGTTGGCGGTAGCAAAGAAAATGCATTAGCCAATGTGGCTAAATTTAGACCACTTTCTTACTTCTTTTTATGAATGAATTGCGCCGGTTGACCTGGGGTCAATCGGCGCAAATTACGTCAATAAACATTGTGACATCAATTCACCATCTGGAAAGTCATCTATCCTAATACTAAAAAATTTTCTTTAGCCACATCAAGGTCAA
Organism: Modiolus philippinarum; assembly: GCA_002080025.1. Lineage (NCBI taxonomy): Eukaryota > Metazoa > Mollusca > Bivalvia > Mytilida > Modiolidae > Modiolus > Modiolus philippinarum. The sequence goes on from MJUU01001641.1 coordinate 112,665, forward strand.
GGACGTATAATGAGAAGGATACACAACTCGTACACAATCCATTTGGCATTTTAAAATCTCTGGTGGGACGTTTGATATGCTTTCACTTTTCAGCTAACTACTGAAAAAGTTGAGAATGGATTTTGATGAAATGATGTTTTTCTGAAAGCTGAGAAATTTTTACGTTGTTAGAGTAAATTTCGTTTCATTATAGCAACCACTTTCTTCAATACACATGATTGAAATTTGTAATCAAGACATAAATTCATTGATTTTTTGTCACTTCCGGTTTACATCGGCAAAAAGTGCACCATAATTTGCAACTAAAGGCTTTAAAAGTAGTTCACAGAATTTCACAAAATTGGTATTTTCGCAAAGAGTGACATCTACTGCACTGCCAGAACAATTTTTGTAACTATCATTATTATATTTATGTTCTTTTAATGCTTTAAAGATAAGGTCCCAAAATTGAGAAAATCTCACATCCCGCGATATTTTTCCCATTGATCATGAGATGCTTATCCTTCTCATTATAAGTCCTTGGCCACATTTAGTAATCATTAGCCACTCAAAATTAAACCAGAATAAAGCATTTTTTTCAAATATTTCTTCATTACTCATAGTACATGTACCTTGGCCTTGCATAATGCAGTCATTATTTACGTGAAACTATATAGAAAGTGGTAACTCAAAATCAGATATAATATTGGAGCATACCTGTCAACTCTCCTGATTTTGTCGGGAGGCTCCCAATATTTTGTCAAAAATTCGTGAATCTCCCGTCGGCTACCAGTCTCCCCAGCGCGAGCTGAGAATCTCCTGATTTCCTAAAAATTGCCAAAAATGGAAGTATGATGCTCATAATCTTTGTCAATTTTATCTAATTGCCCTAATGATAATTTTATTACACCTGTTATGCAAATTAAAGGATTAGTTCAGTCGTAAACAAACATTCATCGGCAGTGTTTACCTGAGTTGTGACCTAATTACCTGTCAATCAGAGATTACCTGCATAACTTTATTGCAATTTCCAGTCAATTGCTAAAGAAAAAATTTTTTTTTATCATTGAATTTCGTGTCCACTATATTTTCACAATAAAATTCCCTATGAAGACAGGGAAAAAATATCTATTTTTACCGGAACACATATTTTGACAAATGAGTTGTTTCCCATTTTAAATCTGGGTTTCAATTTTTATGATTTTATTCTAAAGCATTTGAATTATTGTTCTTTTGTACAGTACAGCCAGAGACTTACCATGATAAATCACTGTGATAGACATATTACTCTAAATTTTTGAATGAATATATCTTTTTTCCTGATTGATCTATCCATATAATTTCTTTTGCATATCAAGTGGTAAAATTCATCACTCTGAATGCAAAAGAAAGCATGTTGATAGATCAAACAGGAAATTAAATATACACATTTCACTAAGCAGAGTGATACGTCTATCACAGTGATTTATCACAGTAAGTCTCTGGTTGTACTGTATTAATCATGTTAATTAATTTACATCAAAAACAAATAATCAGGGATGACGCTACTATATAATTTAGGGCCGCCCGGCGGCCCAATCCCCAAACAAGAAAATTCCCAATCGCGGCAACAATGTTTACAAAATCTGGATTTTTTTCATTTACGTCTCCAGTGAATCTTTCGTTCCGATCGGTGTCGCCTTTTGTCAGAACCGGAAATTACTCAAAACATCACAGTAACGTCCAGAAGTAACTAAATAATGCAATTTACGCTATTTACGACCACCCTGAAGATGAACAAAATGTCTGAGATAGCAAATGTCCATAAGGGAACATCTTGAAATTCAGAATGCGTAAAGTGAATTGAAATCGTGTTGTTATCTTCCATTACGTGGTAACGTGCAAATGCTCTCATTGCCAAAGATATAGTTTGCATTGAAATAAATATTGAATAGTTATGACTTGAAATCAGAGTTTCTGAAATGGATGAGAATTTGGAACTGCACTTCATATGGGGTGCTCTCATTTCTACTAGTTAAAACGAAACGTGGAAATGACCTGCTGTATGATTAATGAAAGAATGCATAGAAATTTCATGGAATGAGGTATATTTATCACTAAGTTGGGTATGAAGGATTTGATTTTGGTGATAATATTGAAATCTTTATTTGCAGACAACCAAAGAATTTCTGACAGAATGTTGATTTGCTTTCATATAGGAAAAGAGCAGTACTTCTTTCGTTGATGATCAGCTTGATAAAATTCAAATCTGGTGAAATTTGAAAATTTGAAAAACTATATAAAATATAGTCTTAATTATTGAAAAAATGTATAAAATATAGTCTTAATGGCTTTGGTGTAATGATACTTTTCATTCTTCAAACTCTTGTTGTGTGTACTTACACATATTCTTGGTTTATACAAACGTATGTTGCAGTATTTGATATATTTTCATTTTTCCCAATTTCAGTTGTCGCGATGCGAAATTCCCAATTTGTTGGACGGGGGACCCATTTGAAAAGAGCTAAAATCATCCCTGAAATTTGAACTTAAATTTAAAGGCATCAAAATGATCTAAAGCAAACTTTGTTGATACATGTGTACATGTATCAAGGGAGTGACCTTGATATAATTTTTGTCAAGAATACCGCTTAAGTGCACGCTAGGGGCCTTCTTGATCTCGCTTGAGGGGGTGAATATTGTTCACCTCTAGTTGAAGACCCTCGGGCGACATCAAGAAAAGCCCTGTCCTTGATAAACTGGAGTTTTCTATGTATCGTGTGCATTTTTGTCGCATGTACATTTACTCCATATCCTTTCATTTTTCCTATTTGCAAAATTGATAATTTTTCTTTATTAATTCAGAGAAATTTCTTTTACAATATATAAAATTTTGATTTTCTAGTTAAAATTTATTTCAACTGAAAAGTGAAGGCTTGTATACTCAAAAGAGTAGACACTGAGGCACTTAGTTTAATAAGTAAAGCCCCTCCAAAAAAAAAATCTGCATTTTAATAGCCAAGTAAGTTACAACTATGTATGGTAGGAATAATACTGATCAGTATTAAATAAATCAGTATATGTGCTTGAGCAAAGTACCATATTTGGGTATATTCATACATTTAAGTATCATTTAGTCAAAATTGTGTTAAACGTGGCCTAAATATATGTCGCGAAAGTCTCTTACGGCAAATCTCCATACTTGAGCAAATTTTTGGTAGGGAGATCTCCCTACTTGAGACAATTTTGGTAGGGAGATCTCCCTACTTGGTGCTTTCAAAGGTTGGCAGGTATGATTGGAGCCATGTAATGTCACAAAATCAAAGACATTGTAGACAGGTAAATTATAGGGCATCCCAACTTTTGAAAGGCACTGGTCTTTACCAATGTGGTCATTGATGGTACATGTATTTTTGATATTTCGTACTTTGTAGAATTTTGGATATTTCGTACTTTGCGGTATAGTTATTTTATTACTTTGTGGTTTGAGGACAAACTGGAAGATGTCCCTTTGTTGATTAACGGTGTCACTGTGATTTTTGCAAGAATTTCTAAGTTTCTCAGCAATATTTGAAAGAATAAAGCTAGCGGTTCTTGAACCAACACTACAAAGCATTTGGCATGTTTGGTTAAAACTGTATTCTGCTCTGACTTTTCAATCGCCACCGAAGATTTCTGTAGCATTTGGCAATGTGGTGACCTTCCAGTGCCAACACTGCTGTATCGCACTGTTACAAACCCAGTCTAACTCTGAGTGAGGACGTACATTGTATATTTAAAAGGATAAGCATCTCGTGATAACTTGGAAATATATCGCGAAGCATGAGATTTTGTCACTTTGGGACCCCGTCTTTAAAGCATTAAGACAACGGAAATATAATAATGATGTTCACAAAAATTGTTCTGCGAGTACAATAGATGTTACACTTTAGGAAAATATTAAATTTTTGAATTTCTGTGCATTGATTTAAAAGCCTTTGGTTCCAAATCTTGGTGAACTTTTACCGGTAAAAGCCGGAAGTGACAAAAAAATCAACGAAAATGTTTTGATTACAAATTTCAATCGTGTGTATTGAGGGAACTACTTGCTGTAATGTAATGAAATTTAATCTACGGATGTAAAAATCATTCAGCTTTCAGGAAATCATAATTTTATTAAAATTTTTTAAGAAGATAGCTCAAAAGTGAATGCATATCAAACGCCTCGCTATAGACTTTAAATTGCAACATGGATTGTCTACAAGTTTATTATCCTTCTAAATATACGTCCTTTGCTCTGAGGGAGTTGAAAATTAAATTGCAATTTTCTGATTTTGTCTCATTTCATGATTTACATTCCACATGTAATGCAAGTAGAATGCATTATCTGATGGGTCATTTTTCGTCATCTGAGTGGGTGGAAATTTCATGAAAACTTTCTTAGGGGACTGAATTTATTGTTTACCTTCTATCCTTTGCCTTAATATGGCAGAATACCGGTAGTCATGGGCGATTATTTCTGTAGATCTGGGCGAGTAGAGAACAACAGCAGTAAATTATGCACATTGCAAGATAATCCTGTATTTAACACATATTTATACAAACAGATTGTTGAGATACGTGTCATAACCATTGAAGTCATGTTGGGTCTCAGAACTTAATTTGCATTTCTATCATAGAGCCGGAGGGAATTCCTTTTTATAATGCTGAATCAGTTACAATACAGCCAGAAACTTACTGTGATAAATCACTGTGATAAATGTATAACTCTGTTAGTGAAATCATGTGTATATTTTAGTACCTGTTTGAGCTGTATTAATAAATTTTTTTGCATTTGGAGTGATGCAATCTGCCACTTCATACATATGTACTTATGTAAAAGAAATTATGTGGATATATCAATCAGGAGAAAAGATATATTCATTAAAAAATTTAGAGTGATATGTCTATCACAGTGATTTATCATGGTAATTCTCTGGCTGTACTGTAGCAGTATCATTCATGTAGGTCCTTTTTTGTCTCGCCGGGACGAAAGTCACGAAGGCGAGACATAGCGACCATAGATTCCGTAGTCGGCGTCAACATTGGGTTAACCCAAATGTTAAACTTTTTTTGAACTTCTATAACTTTCTTAAATCTTTCTCAATAGCATTGAATTTTTGACACAATATTCAGTACAACTTCATTATTGAATCCCAAGTATAATTTTGAAAAAAAAATAATTCCAATTTTTCCATATTTTGCCATTTGTTTTTCAGTAAAATTTTTTTGTTTTCACTTTATCTCATCACCTACATGCCATAGATGGATGATGATTGGTAAGTGGTTACATCTTTAGTAGTAACCAACATCCATTTCAGAATTATGTCACCTTGACCTATATTTTCCACATCAATGAATTTGACTACATTTTCATTTTGGTCCATAATATCAACAAAGTTTAAACAAAATTGGAACTTAGGAAATTTAATTTTGACATGGAATTGTTGCATGTAATCTATAGATATGCAATAATTTATTCCGGTTCCAACTTTGGTAAATTTCCTGAGAATGTCCAAGACTAACTATTTTTGAAATTTTTGCATACAATCAAATATTTTAGCAATTTTTCATACCAGACAAAATTCTGAAAAATTAAGAATTAAAAATATGATTCCAATTTCGGTAAATTTCCTGCATCTCTCAAAGACGAGCAGTTTTGGGGAATTCTTGTTAGCAACCATGCTTTTTTATTGAATTATAGTGAAAACAAAAGTTTTCAATGCCTACATTTCAAAAATTTTGATTCCAATTTTGGTAAATTTCCTGATATTCTCAAACCGAGTCAAAGACAAGCAATTTTTTGAAATTCTTGTTAGCAACCATGCTCTTTATATGAATTTTTGTTAAAACAAATATTTCCAATAGTTAAATTTCAAAAATTATTGGTTTCAGTTTTGGTGAATTTCCTGATACTCTCAAAGACCAGTTATTTCTTAGCATTTTTAGTAACCACATCTTATTATAGGCCACATTGTAATGAAAGCGGAGTGAGCAGGCCAGACACCAGGTTCTGCGGAATCTTTACGAATTATTTTATCATGGGCTCCCTCTGTGTTTGATCCTTACAGTTGGAAACATGCAATACATTTCATACTTGATAGTCACTTTCATTGACAACTTAGCACCTTTTTATCCCCGCACTTTCGAATGAAAGTTCGGGGATATTGTTGTTGGCGTCGTCCGTCCGTCCATCCGTCTGTCCGTCCGTCCGTCACACATCCTTGCACGCGAACTCCTCCTACATTTTTTGATTTAGGGTTTTAATTTTGTTATAGAACTGTTGCATATATGTTGCAGATGCGCAATAAGCTTTCAGATTTTTGATATTGGTGTTGGTGTAAACAAGAGGCCCCAAGATGTCCATTTTGACACATGTGGCATGCGACGCAACTCCTCCTACATTTTTGGATTTAGGGTTTTAATTTTGTTGTAGATTGTTGCATATGGTCTGTAGATGCGCAATAAGCTTTCGGATTTTTGATATCTTTCTTGATGCAAACAAGAGGCCCCAAGATGTCGATTTGACAAAGACCACAAAATGTGGATTGTGACACATATGACATGCGACGCAAACTCTTCCTACATTTTTGGATTTATGGATTAAATTTTGTTGCAGAATTGTTGCATATAGTCTGCAGATGCACAATAAGCTTTCAGAATTTTGATTCCGGTTCCAACTTTGGTAAATTTCCTGAAAATGTCAAGACTGATATTTTTGGACATTTTGGCATATAATCTTATCATGCTTATATTTTGGCAAGTATTTGGAAAAAATAAAAATTCTGAAATCTTAGAATTCGAAAATGTGATTCCAATTTTGGTAAATATCCTGAAAGTCTCAAAGACCACTTATTTTTTGGAATTCTACCTAGCAAC
>MJUU01001641.1:121406-131793 GCA_002080025.1 Modiolus philippinarum
CCAGTCCAATTATAACCAAACTTAGACACAATGGTCCTTAGATGGTCCCTTCCAAAAAAGGTATCCGACAGGTCCGTACCTAATCCAAGATGGCCCCCAGCAGAAAACATAGTTTTAACATTGGACCCTATGGGAAAGACATTCAAAGATCTTCTTCTCAGAAACTACCAGTCCAATTATAACCAAACTTAATCACAATGGTCTTTAGATGGTCCTTCCTTAATAAAGTATCGGGCAGGTCTGTACCTAATCCAAGATGGCCGCCAGCGGGGAACAATTTTTAACATTGAACCCTATGGAAAAGACATTCAAAGATCTTCTTCTCAGAGTCTACAAGTCCAATTATAACCAAACTTAGTCACAATGGTTCTTAGATGGTCCTTTCCAAAAAAGGTATCTGGCAGGTCTGTATTTCATCCAAGATGGCTACCAACGGGAACATAGTTTTAACATTGGACCCTATGGAATACACATTCCAAGATCTTCTCAGAAACTACTAGTCCAATTAGAACCAAACTAAGCCACAATGGTCCTAAGGTGGTCCCTATTGGCCCTATTGATTTTAAGGGGAACCTCTGCCCAAATTTTTGANCCCACATCAACCATATTGGTATGTATGATGCATTTTGGGATGACAACAACAATGCATGCTTCAGATGCAGTCTGTAAACTACAGTTTATGCATGACTGAATCTGTTATAAAGAATGATTATAATAGTCCATTCCTGTTTACTGAGATGTGCAACATGTGACAATGCTGCGCAACGAGGTGAGCTTAGCAGGCTGTGGCTGCTTTCTATGTTTAGTTCATATTAAACAGTCACTTCCTGTTCAATTAATTCTTGCATTTTCAATTGGCCCCTAAAATTGCAAAAATATAAAAATCATTTAACCTCTCCAAAGATGCACTGATTTATTTGCCTAATTTTTATAGTTATATAATCTAGACACTTTTATACAGAAAAGTCGGCGACGTCATAAACATGCCATATTTGGGGAAATTAACAAAATATGGCCATTTTGTATGAAGTTTTCATTAAAATCAAATGTGAGCAACAGCCTTACCCAAAAAGATATTTTAACCTCATCAATATCTTTTAAAAATACGTCTCATAGCAAAAAATCTTTTTGGGCAAGGCTGTTGCTCATATCTAAATATTAATAAAAAGATGTCAAAATGAGGCAATTTTTAAGGATTTCCTGAAAAACACTAAAATTGAGAGCCTATTACCATGATTAGGAAAATATGAGACAGAATTCAAAACTATGATTACTGATATCTGACAGCCTAATGTCTTATGAACATCTTAAGATTGATAATTGATTAATTAACAATACTTTGTATTTTCGAAAATGAGGGGCCAAATAAGTGGCCTTACCATACCTCCTCCTTTGGCATTTTTTATGCTTACATAAACCTCACTAATAAAAGGGAAAAAAGATAGAACCTCAGGAAAATTACCTGCCATCTACATATGATTTGTTAGATTTCAGTGAATATTAATCAAAAGTAATACACCATATGAAAATGTATGTGAGGCTTTATACTGGATTTACTTTACTGATCTTTTACTTTAAATTTGAATTTTAGGAATGTACATGTCGAGACAGGACATAACTATTTCTTCACGCAGGAAGCATTCAATAAGTATAACAAAACAGAAACATATGAAGAGAAGATTGCAAAAAGATATGCTCTGTTTCCTTTACAACAAAGTCATATAGGAGTAAATCCTAACTCAAAGAGGTCACTGTTAAAACAAGTGAATGAAATTGTGACACCAGTACACAAAGTTCAATCGCTAAGTGATGACAGTGACAATAATGATGAAATATTTGGATCAACATCTGCAGATTTGGATGAATTTGGGATTGGGCCACAGGTAGTATTGAAAAAAGAGATAAAGAGAAAAAAAGGTAAAGCAAAAGATGTCGGGCTGAAACAAAACATAAAATCTGACCAGAAAATTGAGAAAAGTAATGAGGCAGACGAACAAGAAATATCGGCAGAAGTAGACATCAGTGAGCTAGAAGAATTTGGTATTGGCAAAAGTGTCACACATTCAGTAATAGGGGTTGTAAGTGGTAAACCCGGTAAAGATGATTCAGTCAAAGAAAAGACAAAGAAAGCAGAAAAATCAGTTGAACTTGAGAAGGAAATTGTCATCGACAAGGAATTACCGAATAGACATAAAGATATTGGTTCGGAAGGTGAGAAAACTAATAAAGATGAAACGACAAGTGAAAAGGAAAAAACACAAGAAAAATCACTTGACCTTGAGAAGGACATTGTCAATGGAGTAGAACTACAGGCAGAAAGTAAAATTTCAGATAAACTCCATGTAGTGGATAAAATTCTCAAGAAACACCAAGTGGAAGATGAGGAAGAAATTCATGATAGCATAGAAGATTTGAAGGAATTTGGAGTGGAGAAGAGCTCAGTAACACTTGGGAAGAAGAGAAAAGAGACTGTACAGTCGGAGAACGACGAAAATGATGATGTTCATATCAAAGAGAAAAAGAAATCATTACAAGAAGAATTTCCATGGGATACCATGTTTAGGGAGAGGTAATAATAGTGCATTATAGTCTTTTTATACAGTTACATTAATATCATGATAGTTATTTTTTTAAATGGTTTTTTTTTTATATGGAGAATATTTTTAATACAAATTTAGATTTAACAAGTGTGGATTGTATTGCAAGTCAATACCAAGTCCCCTACTGGTATAGCAAGGCTTTGTTACACCAGCAAAATTAGTAAAAAAAGTTTTCTTAGTCAAAGTCCCATGACTCGTACAAAAATCGGTTCACAGGGACTTAGCTTTTTCTTGATCTGTAACTCATTAAGGTAGACTCATATACCAAATATCAGATCAATACCAGCAATGGTTCAGAAAAAAGTGTGGAAAACTGATATTTTACTAAAATTTTCTTAGTCAAAGGCCCATAAGTCCTTCAAAAATCAGTGGACCAGAACCAAACTTTAACTTGATGTGTAACTCACTGAGGTAGACTCGCATTCCAATTATTAGATCAATACCTGCAATGGTTCAGAAAGAAGTGTGGAAAACTGATATTTTTCTAAATTTTTCTAAGTCAAAGGCCCATAACTCGTGTCAAAAATCAGTGGACCGGAACCAAAGTAAATTTGCTCTGTAACTCATTGAGGTAGACTAACATACCAAATATTAGATCAATACATGCAATGGTTTAGAAAAAAAGTGCTGAAAACTGATATTTTGCTAAATTCTTCTAAGTAAAAAGGCCAGTAACTCTGTCAAAAATCAACTTGGACAAGAACCAAACTAAAACTTGTTCTGTAACCCATTGAGGTAGACTAATATAAAAATATTACATCAATACCTGCAATGGTTTAGAAAAAAGGTGTGGAAAACTGATCTTTTACTAAAATTTTCTAAGTCAAAGGCCCATAACTCAGTCAAAAATCAGTGTACCGTAACCAAACTTTAATTGGTTCTGTAACTCATTGAGGTAGACACACATACCAATTATTAGATCAATACCTTCAATGGTTAAGAAAAAAAATGCGGAAAACTGATGTGTAACTGACAGACAGACGGACGCAATACAAACCCTAAGACCCCTTTGGCTATTGCCGGTAGGGGACTTATAATCAGAGGTTTCCTAAATTTCACAATTTACTATAAATATCTATAGAAAAATTACATTGTATATTATATTATCTTGATTTGAATTTTTTTCAGCAAAGAAACTGCTCATAAATATTATTTAGAAAAGTCGAGCTTTCTTTAACACAGCAAATTTTAGAAAAATCTGTAAAGAAATGAATTCTGGAGAATTTTCAAACTGCAGTCATTTTGATATGAAATGCACAAGAAATTTTAAAAATTTCATACTTCAACTGTCATTTTACATGCACTTTTGCATGGCCATGGAAAATTTATTTATTGATTCTCAGGCCCTCCCCCATCTAGTTAGAGGCTTGAAAAAAACCCTCCATTGACCCTATTTTTGCATTTTAGTAAAATAGAATAAAAAATCACCTCCCTCACTAAATTTTTGGTGGTTTTTACAATGTAAAAATTGTCTCATCTATTTTTTTGGCTGATAAAAATATTAAAAAAACACCTGCAGCTCCCTTATCAGTTTAAATGAAAAATGGCCCAAGAATCAATCAATTAACTTTGTGTGGCCTAAGATAGATAGATAATATGCTTAATATTAATCTTGTATATAAATTTCAGTAGAAGAAGTGAAAAGATTGATTTATATAAGTATCACAACAGAAAATCTAATTTAACCAGTAAAGAACAGTCCAGATACTTGTATTTCCACGCCAAATTTATCATGAATACTCCTAGGAATCCATCACAGAAAGTTAAGGATGAGATGAAAGAATTTTCGGTAAGAAATTGAAGTTTTTTCTATTTGCTGGTGTTAAGAAAAAGAAAGGAAATGGGGTAAATGTCAAGATCTTTAGGTCTACTTGGCTCCATCTGTAGCAAAAATGAAAAAGTCAAATATAGCGCAACCTTGTTGCCTTTTTCTCATATTTATTTCTTATGGATGAAAATAAAGATAGTTAAAAAAAAATGGGCAAATCCTACAAATGAATTAATAATAGTTCATGTAAGGTTTCAGTACTACCTTCTAGAACTTCAAATATTGCTCTTGAATCTTGGGAAATTTGGCAAAAATTGTAAAAAAAAATTATCATGGAATCATGTAATGCACCATTACTATTTTGTTCTTATTAGATTGCATGTGGCAATGATTTAAAGAATAGCTTTAGATTTTTTTTAAGCTGTAATTTTTACATTCAAATGATTAATTGTACTGTAAACCAACTTACTTCCGCATTTTGTCCCTTTTGGTGAAGTTTGCTGAGATTAATTTTTGTGATTTTCTAATTTTGTTAATGCGCCATGCTTTTATATAAAGATATGAAATATTCGCCACCATTTATTTTCGTGATATTTTCACTCATGCGAAAGTTGGAAAAATAAATCGCTCGCGAAAATAAGTTTCTTTACAGTATTATGCAGTGTTACATGAAATATTTAACCAATGATTCTTTACAGGAATTACATGAAAAAGTAGCCGAAGAACAGAAGGAATTCCAGCAGTACTTAGAGAGATTAGCTCAGACAATGAAAGCTGAATATAATTATCTAGCTCCGGAGGCTGATAGGTATTATAAGGTATAAATAACTTATAAATGTAAAGTTGTAAAGTCAGAAGCTTTTTTAACAAAATATTAAAGAGAGATGTGGCTGCCAACATCAGCACATTCCTGATATTTATTTATCTAATCTAATGGCCTCCGAAAGCACTCCTGCTTAAATATGTTATATTATATCTACCCTTTATTGTAATTCTATCAGCATAAATTTAAGCTTCTTGTTATAAGAAGATTTGATAGACAATGATTTTTGATAGAATTGATTTTGCTATACAAAATTAAGTGGAGACCTGACAAGTGATAATTATAAGCAACTACTTAGATTGAGGGACCCTTTTTGTTGAAGTGAATATCTTATTTTTATACCCCCTGCAAACAAAGTTTGGAGAGGGGTATATAGGAATCACCCTCTCTGTCTGTCCATCCATCTGTCCGTCCATGTACTTTGTCAGTGCATGTTCTCCTCAACGGCTGCTTGGGTTTTGATGAAATTTTACTAAGTGTAGTACACCATTTGAAGATGTGCAAGAAGAAGTATGGTTGCTGCCCAACATTTTGAAGGGAGATAATTCATCTTTGAATATTTTCTGGAAAAGGGGGGAGACGAATCTTATCAGTGCATGTTCTCCTGAATGGTTGCTAATAAATATCAATCAAATGTTACACAGTTGAAGCATACAACCTGAAGATGTGCATTAAGTTATATTGTTGCTGCCCAAACTTTTGAAGGGGACATAATTGGTCTGTAAATATTTTCTGGAAAAATAGTGAGGTACGAACCTTGTCAGCACATTTTCTACTAAACGGCTGCTTGGATTTTGATTAAATGTTACCCAGTCGTAGTACACCACCTGAAGATGTGTATGGAATTATATGTTGCTGCCAGAAATTTTTGAAGGGGAGGTTTTCATCTTTAAATCTTTTTTTGAAAAAAAGGGGAGAAGAACCTTGTCAGGGCATATCCTCATAAACGGGTACTTAAATTTTGATGAAATGTTGCACAGTTGTAGTACACCACCTGAAGATGTGCATGAAGTAATGTAGTTGCTGTCCAAGATTTTGAAGGGAAGATAAATCGTCTGAACATTTTCTGGAAAAAAAGGGGGTGTATAACATTTTGTCCATACTTGTGCTGTGTTCACATTTATACTATGTTCTCAACAAGGGGTCCATACAGGTAAATATTTTGTCCACTTTCTCATTTATTTGTCCACATTCAAGATGACAGTGGAATTCCACGTTGGGCATGACAACAAGGATTTTGCATTTCCATGTTGGCTGTATAATATTCCATGTATTAACAAACCTTTACTTAGATTATGGCATGTACTATGTATATTTGTAGGAAAGGATTTCCCAGAAAAGGAAAAGAGTACATCTATATCCAAAGTATTACAATGTTTGTGACAGATTAAATTTATCGACAGTTGGTCCACCTTGTCAGCTGTTATTTGTTAGATCCTTGTTAGAAATGGTAAGTATTCTGGTTAACAGATTTGGAATTGTGTTTCAAACGGAGGTAACGAAGGAGAAATATAGTGCATCCTTCCGGATCAAGTGGATTACGATATTTCTCCAGTTCGAGATATTTTAATTTGTGATTTTCAACATGCGAGCTTTAGCGAGCATGTTAAAATCAGAAATTTAACTATCGAGAATGGAGAAATATTGTAATCCACGAGCAAACAGAAGGATATGTTGTTTCTCCAATGACTTTTTTTGTTTTTCAAGTGCATATTCAATGGTTCAGCATGGTTGTTAACATTTTCCGCGCTTTCTGAAAGCCTAGTAACGATGACGTCACAATAGACTTTATGAATGGAGTGAAACGTTGCGCGAAACATCACACAGAAATTTAACTAAATGTGTGGATTAAAAATTATACGTATTTTTAACCAACTGGGTTAACATGCTGAGAATTGGAGAAATATAGTTTCTACAATGAGAACTAAGTTGATTATGAAATTTCTCACATCGAGTTAAATAAATTTTGCAAATGTTTGAAAACGAGGCTTGCCGAGTTTTTAAGCTTTTGAAAATTTATTTAACAAGATGTGAGAAATTTCATAATTAACGTGTTTTAGTTGTAGAAAATGTTTCTCTAATGACATATTGTAAAACACTGAGGATGATGTTCCGAATAGATTTGGCGGGAAATTCCACACGAGTTGTTCTTTCACTAGAGACGAGAAATATTTTTATCACACCGGTCAGGCGTTGGTTAAATTTGCTAGAAACTAGAGAAAATAATATATTTAATTTTGGACAGAATACATGATCAAATAAATAACAAGCAAAAAGACATGGGGAACACTCAACTGTCAAAAATCCCCAATAAATAGCAGTTAACTTGTTACACAAATGGAGACAACATGATAATGAGGGTATCAGGAAAAATGAACAAGAACACCACAAAACCAAAGCACTTGTGTTGTAAACACTCACAATAAAACTGAAGGTATCATCAAGTGTTCCCAAAGGATAACCATGATCTGTTCCACTTGTGGCATATAGTACACAGAGCAAATATGTCTTAACATTTTCATTATGTCATACAAAGAAAACAACTTTCATATTATTTTATAGGGTGAAGTCCTTACTTCTTACAGTTGAATGACAATGAGTTGAGTTGATAGAGTGTCACAGTAGAGAGGAGCAAAATAAATGTTATATACTCTTTAAAATATGCTTTTTAGATCACCTGGCCAAAGGCCATGTGAGCTTTTGCCATCACTCAGCATCCGTCGTCCATCCGTCCCTCGTCCGTCTTGTTAACTTTTATTCAAAGATCTTCTCCTCTGAAACTGCTGGGCCAATACTAACCAAACTTGGCCTGAATCATCACCAGGGTATACTCTTTCAAGTTTGTGATTTTTATGTCTGTAGACCAAACAACATGGCCGCTGTTACTAAAAATAGAACATAGGGGTAAATTGCCGTTTTTTAGCAAATTACTCAAAAACCGTTAAGGATATCAAAAATCGGAAATCGAGTAAAAATGATCAGCATGATGAGATCTACACACCCTGCAATTTTGAAGAATATCCGATAACCCGTCTTGGAGTTATTGCCCTTTTTCCGTAAAATTTTCTTTTTTTTGTTACTTTTAGTCTTATATATTGAAAATGGTAGAAGATAGAAGTGAAGTTTAAACTACAAAAATGGTCAGCATAGTAAGGTCCACATTTCCTGCTAGTTTTAGGAAAATCTGACAACCCACATAGGAGTTATGGTCCCTTTTTCTTTGAATTTTCATGATTTTTGAACATTTTATTTCAAAAACTGTTGAGATGGAGGTTAAATGTGAATTACAAAAGTGTTGAGCTTTTCCAGGACTACAATTTCTACAAATGTCCAGCAGATTAGCATCTCATCCAAGATGGCCGCCACTAGGGAACATAGTTTAACATAGGACCCTATGGGAAAAGCATGCAAAGATCTTCTCCTCTGAAACCACTGAGCCAATGTGGACCAAATTTTGTCACAATAGTCCTCAGGTGGTCCCATTTAAAGTTTTTGATTTTTGCGGTTGTACCTCATCCAAGATGGCCGCCAGTGGGGAACATAGTTTAACATAGGGACCCTATGGGAAATACATTCAAAGGTCTTTTCTCCTGAAACCACTATAAGCCAATAGGAACCAAACTTGGATACAATTGTCCTTGGCTGGTCCTCCTTAAAGTTTGTGATTTTATGTTCGTACTTCATCCAAGATGGCCGCCAGCTTGGAACATAGTTTAATAAAGGGACCCTATGGGAAATGCATTCACATGTCTTCTCCTCTGAACCTACTGAGCCAATTGGAACCAAGTTTGGTTACGATTGTCTTTGAGTGTTCCCTTTCAAAAGTATGTAATTTTTATGTTTGTAACTCATCCAAAATTGAAAATGTAACATCTGGTGAACTGATTTTTAGTATGAATGGGTGGTCTCTTCATGACAATGAATAAAACTAGTCACCAGGTGAGCGATACAGGCTCATGTGAGCCTCTAGTTGTAATTAATCATTAAAAAAATTGTAGCGTGAAAATTGGCACACACACAGACAGCCTACATTACTCTGTGGTACATTGATACAGCCAAAAGTACAATAACATATTGAAACTGTCTACATACAGTGTTGTGCCATAATTTATGGCAAAGTCATTATTTACTGTGCATTTTATGTAAAATTGCACCTTTATAAAAAAATTATTGTGAACTTGTTCCTTGGCAGGTTTTGATGAAATTTGTTTCAGAAGACAGAGAAATGTTTAAATTTCATTTGTTTATTTAGGCATAATTTTTGCTGTGCCAATTCTTATTTTCTAACAATTTAAACACTAAATAAAAATACTTTCCTCTTGATTTCTATTTAAGAAATAAAACATGGTTGCCATACTATATTGTACAGGTATGATTTATTTCGATTCTAATATGGAAATTTCACCCTTTTTATATCAGAAGTGAGCAGCGACTATCTAATGGTTCCGTAACATTTTGATTTTGATACTCTCGCTGACAACAAATCTTTCCACAAATACAATAAAAACTTACTTTTGTTTGATTGAATTGCTATTTTAACTGTAGAAAATGCCTCAAGTCCTCATAATCTCCATTCAAACTTTCCAACCAACGCTGCTTACGAATCGGACATTATGACTTTATTTGTGACGTCACAAGTAGGAAAATTAAAGTTTGTCCTGAACATTGCCTTTTGAAGTAGAAAAAAATTCCATAATGAATTTCGGAATCAAATTTAATTAAAAATTTGTTATCGGATGGTAGATTTTGACAGTTAAAATGAAAAACAGATTCAAAATATGCAACAGAAACTATGCATCTTTTGCGCATGTGCTAAGAGTGTTATATTGGTATTATAACATGACTATTTACAAAGCTAATACAGGAAACCATACATATATTAGAATTCAACTTAATAAATGAATTTGTAAAATAATTCATTTATGATTGAATCATGACACAATAAAATTTTATAAGGATAAAACTTTGAACAAATAAACAATTAAAATTAATGCAATAATTTTTTGAAACAATCTTCATCAAAATCTGTTGGGAATAATTTTTATAGGACTGCAAAAATTTTGCGGTCCTATTATGGTATGGCGCAGTCGTCGGCGTTGGCGTTGGCGTCGGCATCTGTGGCCAGCATAACTTTGTTTCTAGTGGACGGATCATCTTCAAATTTCAGTATGTGGTTTCTTGGCATAATGGCTATCC
>MJUU01001641.1:133036-151867 GCA_002080025.1 Modiolus philippinarum
AGTTTAACATAGGGACCCTATGGGAAATGCATCCAAAGATCTTCTCCTCTAAAACTACCAAGCCAAATTGAACCAAACTTGGTCACAATAGTCCTTGGGTGGTCCCCTTTGAAGTTTGTGATTTTTTACGTTCTTACCTCATCGAAGATGGCCGCCAGCGTGGAACATAGTTTAACATAGGGACTCTATGGGAAATGCATTCAAATGTCTTCTCCTCTGAACCTACTGAGCCAATTGGAACCAAACTTGGTTACAATTGTCTTTGGGTGATCCCTTCCAAAGTTTGTGATTTTTAGTTTGTACCTCATCAAAGAATGAAAATGTAACATTTGCTGAACTGATTTATAGTATGAATGGGTGGTCTATAGGTGACAATGAATAAAACCAGTGACCAGGTGAGCGATACAGGCTCATGTGAGCCTCTAGTTATTTTTAGTCCGATTTTGATGCAATTTTTTTCCAAAGGATTCCTAATGAAAAATTATTGTAGCGCTCTACTATTAGATTTTTGGTAACTTGTTTCCTTACCCAGCTATGAGGGGCCGAAGGGGGCCAAAATCGTAAATTTACAGATAACCAAAAAAATTTATTTTTCATCAGATTTCGATGGGATTTTTTTCTTTGGATTCCTCTTGATGTAAGCTTCCAGTACTATGTCAACGGATTTGGCGTAGCTCTTACCGTTTCTGAGCTATGAGGGGCTGTAGGGGCCAAAATTGTAAATTTACAGATAATCTAAAATTTTTATTTTTTGTCGGATGTCGATGGGATTTTTTTCTTTGGATTCCTCTTGATGTAAGCTATCAGTAATATGTCAACGGAATTGGCATAGCTGTTACTGATTCAGAGCTATGAGGGGCTGAAAGGGGCCAAAATTATAAAGTTACAGATAACCTAACATTTTTATTTTTCATCAAATTTCGATGGGATTTTATTCTTTGATTCCTCTTTATGTAAGCTTTCAGTTATATGTCAGCGGATTTGGCGTGGCTCTTACCGTTTCCGACCTATGAGGGGCCGAATGGGGCAAAAATCGTAAATTTACTGATAACCTAAAAATTTTATTTTTCGTCGGATTTCGATGGGATTTTTTTCTTTGGATTCTACTTGATGTAAGCTTTCAGTTGTATTTCAATGGATTTGACGTAGCTCTTGCCATTCCGGAGCTATGAGGGGCCGAAGGGGGCCAAAATCGTAAATTTACAGATTACCTTAAATTTTTATTTTTCATCGCATTTCGATGGGATTTTTTATTTTTGATTCCTCTTGATATAAGCTTTCAGCATCATGTCAATGGATTGGGCGTAGCTCTTACCGTTTCTGAGCTATAGAGGGTCAAAGAGGAATCATAAGGAGTCATAAGGGCTAATTTTTATTTTCCCTAGTTTGTGTCCAGCTAATTACTTGGTCAATCTCCTTATTGCGTCCATCTAATTATTGTGTCAAGCTCTTTCCCATGTCCATACTCACTTTAAATTACACTTTTTCAAATTTCAGTGGACGACATGCTGCGGTCCTTTCATGCTGCGCTCGGCGTAGCCCTTTATTTTGAAAAAGATGTGATTTTAAATGAAATGCACAGTAAAAATGTCTTTCCTGTTAAATTAGGGCACAACACTACTGTAAGTACAGTTCACACTGAAAACAGCTCCCAGATGTAAATGGAACTATGAAATACATGTATCATACAATGATAGATAATATGCTAACATGGCCTACTGTTTTGATGTAGTACTGACTTGGTCTATGGTCCTGACTGGGACTTGACATAGCAGACAATGCTAGGTGATCCTATGGTACGCTGATAAATCCTACTATGCTAGATGGCAACAATTATACAATCTTCATTTGTTAGAGGGACCCCTTTAGTAATGAATACTGAATAAATGCTAAGAGCACCTGCTTGTCTGAAACTTTGACATGAAAACATTACATACCGGTACACATATTTCATGTGATTGGATGCATTAACTAACTTCACTAAAAAATTGGCTCTAGAATTTGAAGATTTACCTCCCTTTTTCTTTCTGACGAACGTTGCAGGCTCAGACATCCAAGCTTTAAGATCAGTGTATATATTGTTATTATATTTATTGTATTTTACAGGGAACTGTACCCAAATTTACGTTACCTAGTATGGAGATTGGAGAGAGACCAAGAATTCCGATAGATTATGATTCTATTTCTAAACACTGTCCCTGTGTTCAAAGTAAATCTACAAATATCTGGAACCATGAGGTAAATAATACTTATGATTGTAATGTAAAAGTGTACTTTCATTTTGCCATGTAAGATGTCCGAATAAAAAATATACCTATTATATTTCTACCTTGCTCTATATTATTATGTGATAAGTACCCACTGTTGAATTTGAGTATTGTTAAAATTCTAACTTGGGGATTTTATCCAAAGAAAATGAATAGACTGCCATATTGAAACCGCTGTCATGTAGGTAATATTTGCTGATAGGAAATATTATAGACTAAAAATTTAAGTTGATGATGTATAAATTTGACCTTTTTTCCCTATTTAGAGAAATTTCATTTTATTTTGAAAGATTCTTCAATCTTAGAGCGGGTTTCAATGTGGAATCATGTTTCAAAATTCTGATTGAAAGAAATTTAATTCCCAGATCCTTGTTTTAAACCTATGCTGAACAATTTTCCCAAATATTCCAGCAACCATTCCTCAACTCATGGGTCACATTGGACTTCTTTTTCTGATTCATGCCCATTTATTGATCACAATAACAATTTCTGACATGTTTGTGTCAGTCTCATCTTATGTTCAAGATATCTTAAAGTTTATTCAGCTTTTCATTTTTACACAGGAATAGAATTTTATTTTATTTGGGAATGAAGATTATAAATTTTATTTTATTTGGAAATGAACATAAAGTTTGAATGTTGAAATTTATTATTTCAATTTGGTAGATAGAATTGTTTTTGTCTTTTCATCAAGAATGTTTTAGTTATCACTTATAAGGTATACATATAAGGACCGGATAATCAGCTTTCTTTTGAACTTCACATTTTCAAATTTGCAGGTGAAGTGTTAGTACATGTATATCAAATTTTATCAATTATATATCATTAATTTTCAAACAGTGGTCATGCATAATTTAAACTTACGTAAAACAAATTGCTGTAATGTGCAGTTCATGCCCGTCTGAAACTGCAAAAATTATTTTACATTTATATTATACTTTGATGATCATTTAAGCTATTATTTTCCCACATTACTTAAGAATACATGACCTATTATCGATGCATTCCTATTTCCGTGGTATTTTTAATTTTCATGAAAAAAATGCACCTTTTTCCTATTGTTTATTTACAAACATTTAATTAAATGAGTAATTACTTGTAGATAAAAAATATATACAGAAGTAGCCAGAAAAGGATAATTTTGAGATATTTTTCTATGAATGATGTGCTATCAATGGAATTTCAACTTCCCATAAATTTTGCACATGTATGGCCAACAGCTACCTTACATTTCAAAGAAATCAGGGGTGTAACTGGCTTTTATTCCTGATGGATGGAGGCATCCCTTCGGGTTGACTTGTACCCAATCAGCATATTAAATAAAGATGGTTGCAACTATCAAACACACCGTAGAGAGATCTTCCCTAAATTTAAGGAAAAAACTTAACAATTTTCACCAGAACGACAGAAATGCACAACCCAAAAATAAACCTTTTCTGAAGTGCTTTACCCTTATTTGTACTTTTAAAGAATTAAAAATGACATGGAAAAAAATTGTATTTAGTTACACATTGAACAATACATCTACGTTTTAAGATATTTTAGAAGATGACAATATTTTAGGGTAGTGCATAAAATCATGGAGCCTGAATTGGGCAGTTGGTAATAAAACACCTTTATTTGTATTAAAATTTAGCATTGAGGACTGTATTTGAATCCAAAGTGCATATATGGCATCAAATAACATTTTTGACAACTTACAAAGAGTTTGATGTTTATGATAAGTGTATGAATTATGTTTTGCAAACTACCTCGATAATAGGTAAAGTTCAGTTTTTATGCGACTTTTTGCATTGTGGATAAATGGACACAGGATATTTTTGAAAAATAAGAGGAAATCATCAACAAATTGGTTTTTGACACTCACTGATATAGGCTTTTCATACCAACATTTCCAAATTTATATTTTTACAACCAATAACATTTAAGTACATCGGTAATAGGTCGATCTAGGTCTATATGATTCATTTGTAATGACTAAATACTAATATATTTACACTGCTTTGCTGATCAACAAAGAATGTATTGTTAAGGGCTTTTCCATTTAAATGCATGTACTAGGGTCAGAAAGCTATTTTCTACTACCCCGATAACCAAGGGTAATAGACAAATATGAGTATGGTAATAAGATGCAAAATCGACAAGAACCCACAAGAATTTTCATTTTCTGCCTTCTGACCTTGGTACATCCTTTTTAATGGAATAGCCCTAAAGGAATTTTTACTTCCACAGAAGTAGATGCATTCCATATAATGTTTTTTATGTATACCAAGCAGCCATTGGTCATTTTACTTTTACTTTGTAGCCATGTAGCCAGGACCAGAATTGTTCTGTATTGTCAAAGCAACACAGAGTACACATTACCATATCAGCCAGTGCCATAGCTTGTCTGGTGAATAACCATGCCCCTAGCTTTAATAGGGAATGGGAGATACCATTTACAGTCAGGGATTACCAGCTACAAGGTATGTAAACCTATATTCCCTATTTTAAGAAATGGGTGATTTGTTATAATTTCAGTGAATACAAACTTAAGACTTGTACCAAAGTCATGCTCAGACGAGAAATCCTTCAGTTTTACAATGGTGCTAAAACAATAGAGAATTCTGTTAATCCACTATACATACAAAACACCAATTCAAGGTCAGCAAGTTTACATTTAAGTTAATAGCTAATACAGTCAAACTACAATGGCTCGAACACTCAAAGGACAGAAAAACAGTTTGTGCTACAGTGGGGTTCCAGCTATCAAGGTCGAAATATGTTTAAACTTGATCAAATGGACCAGAAAATGTGTTGGAGACATCCATGTATTTTCAAACTATTGCAACTCGAGCCATCAAAGCTCTACTGTATTTCCATCCATGAGATTTTGTTATAAACAGGATACAAAAGGAATAAAGGATTCCACAAAGTAATGGTAATTTTCTCATTTCAAATGACTATTTTCAGATTTAGGGAGGTTGGGGTTGGCCAATATGTCAGAGAAATTTTTGTTTGAATGAAAATATTGATGAATTCAATCATAACAACAAAGTTAATATAATTAGGAAGTAAAATACAAAAAATCCTGAGTTTTCAAATTTCATTTAATTATATCTTGTTATTTATTTTGCAGATGGAGATAAAAAGTTTATGCATCGTGTGGTGTATATTGATAACCCGCTTCCTGCCAAAGAACTCACAGGACGTGATAAAAATACCACATTCTATAAATATGCTCTCAGATCACATATGGGACGGTTCAATCAAAAAGGTCATATATTTACAGCCAATCAGAAGGGTGATCATCAGGAAGTATCAGAGTTACCAAGGCAACAGTCTTCTGCTGAGAATCCACATGGACTGTCTTCTCCCCCTCATAGACAAGAAAGTGACATTCCATTCTTATCGCCGCTAAAATCTCCTCAGATCAGAAAGGAACAGAAGAATAAGGAAAAATTAGAATTAGTTGATGATATAAATGCAGAAGAAGATGACCCATTTGGTACAGCGGACGTTTCTATGGAGGAATTGGAAACTTTTGGAACAGATTTATCTAAAATGAAAAAGACAAAAAATATTGATGAAGCTCATAATTTGTCTATAGTAGATAATGAAACTAAACATCAGGAGAGCACAGCAGATGACAATTGTCAAGGCAACCAATCAAAGCATTCAGGAAAAGAAGTAGAAAAACAGATGTCTAACAGTGGAGACTTCACTAGAATTTCTAACAATATGGTCACTGATTTACAGTATGGGTTACAGAAATGTGGAGATAATAGCAAAACTGCCAATATTTCATTGACAAACATTGATTCTCAGAAAAATGACAAATCTGAAAATGATGATACATGTATGTCAAATTCAGGTATGGTCTTAAAATCCTTGCCGTCTGTAACAGAACAGTCACAAGAATCAAAAAAGTCCATACCGATGGAAAAAGAATTTGTCAATGAAAAAGCTAAGATTGAACAGGATGTAACAAAATGTCAAGAGGAAGTCGTAAAACCTGGACAGGTAGTAACACAAGCTGTAGAGGAATGTTCATTATCTGTGCAGGAAACTGTAGAACCTGATGGGATTGATGCCACAAATGAACAGGAAGTCACAAATTATGATGAAAAAGTTGCCATCCATGAACAGGAAGTTACAAAACCGGCAGAGGAAGTATCAACAAATGTACAAAAAGTCACAACACATAATGAGGAAATTCAAACACATGTGGAGGAAGTTTCAAACCCTGTACAGGAAGTTTCAACATATAAGCAGGTCTCAAAAATTGAAGAGAAAATACAAACACTCTTGCATGAAGAAATTAAATCTGTACAGGAGAGCACAGAATCTGTATGGGAATTATCTACACATTTGCAAGAAGTCACAAAATCCAATCAAGAGGAAATACCTGTAGATCATACAAAGGATGTATTAAAACCAGTAGAAGATGCGATAGATTTAAAAGTAGACCACAATATTGATGATAGTACATCACACCAAACATTTGAGTTACATATGAGTTCTGCAAGTGATGATGAGTCTGATGCTTTAGTCATTGATGAGCCAGAGGAAGTTAGAAGTCAGAATCTTAGTTCAAAATTAAGTACAGAAGAATCTCCAGCTAGTCCTACTCCAGCTGAAGTTTGTCTTGAAGCACCTGCCAGTCCTCTACCTGACACACCTTTAAGTCCTACAAAAACAGGGAAGTCCCCAAATACTGGAAGTGTCTTTACTACTCCATTAAGTACCTGTAAACAGACAGTTAGGTCTGTAGATAGCTCAGATACTATTATGTCCCCTGAAGGGACAGACAGAAGTTCTCCGACAAGTCCAGTAAAATACAGCTCCCCATTTGGTCAGCCATGTAAAATTATACCTTTACAAAGAGAAAGTGAAGAAGAAAATGTAATAGATAATTCTAAAGTTATGACATATCAGGAATCTACACTAATTGAGATTCAGAGTAATATTGGATTAAAACCAAAACGAAGAAGATCGTCCATGAAACATTTAGCAGACTCTGATGATAAAGATCTTGCTAAACTTGATACAATGGAACATTCAGATTTTAATACTTCAGCTGGTTTAACATGTAGTTCTGTTGAATCAGATTCTAAACCTTTAGATGACCTAGAAGGTAAAGATGATTCTGTTACTATGGTAACATGCTCATCAGTTAAGGAAGACCAGGAATCAAAACAAATTGAAGACTGTGATAAGAAAACCCTGTGTGTAGATACTGATTCATCTAGTCATGTAGAAACTCAAAAACTAATTGAAGACAGTGGTGAGTCTTCAGATGAAGTTGTATCTCCACGATCAAAAATGTTTAAAAAGAACAGAAAGTGTAGAAGTGATTCTAATTTCCTATCTCCAAGGAGACGACCCAGAGTAATAGACAGTGATTCTGATAATGATGATCAGACAGGTGGTAAAATTGACAATCATGATAATGGAGTCAATTATGAACTTTGCGCTGAAAAAATAGTAACAAGAGGCTCAAGTGACACTTCTCAAATGAAAAGAAATCGTAGTAGTAGTACAGACAGTAAGAAGTCTGATTTACCTTCACAAAGAAAGAGACAGAAGTCTGGTAAAGGTCAAAGTTCAGAACAGAACAAAGTGTTAGATATAAAGACTGAAAATGTGGAAGAAATGGCATGCATGCGTAGAAAAACAAGGTCAGTTGTTGGAACAAGGAAAAAAGACAGGACTGTTGAAAGTTCCGAAATACCTGAAAAAATTTCATTAAGAAACAGGACTAGGTCATTAGATGATGTTTCAGTTGAAGAAACCAAAGAAGTAGTTTCCATGACAACCAGACGACAAACACGGCAAAGTGTAGATAGCGTTTCTGCTAGTGATGTTAAACATATGAATAAACTTGCTATATTGGATAGAGTAAAGAAAAGTCTGAGGTAAATTCCTGAAATCATGTGATGTTTGATAATAAATTTATGATTTCCCTTCTAATTTGCAACAGGGAACCCAGTCTATTTTGAATATTTACATGTAGATCATTTAGATTGGAAAAAAAATATCAGTATTTTAAACACTAAACTGTTCAACAAAATACTAATAACTGAAGTTTAAAATCAAAGCAATAAGTAGCAAATCTGAGGAAGTAATCAACCAATAAAAAAAATGGCCTCCTGATTCAGAAAACATTGAAAAATTTATCATTTACAGGTGTTTATTGAACAACATATCTCTTAACTTTGCAAATTTATAGGCCTGAGGCTAGTGTTAAAGATACTCACACACAATCATTTATCATACCAAAGAATAGTACATTGCAAACTGATATTTATTTAGAACTTTCTGGAACATTAAAAAAGGAATTTATGCTTCAAATTGATATTATAAAGGGTGAATGGTGATTATATGTAAATGTTTAAAATCTTAATATTGTTATAAGTAGAAATGCAGTGGACTATTACCCCTAAGGCCACATCAAATTAATTAATAGAT
Source organism: Modiolus philippinarum (assembly GCA_002080025.1). NCBI lineage: Eukaryota > Metazoa > Mollusca > Bivalvia > Mytilida > Modiolidae > Modiolus > Modiolus philippinarum. The sequence continues at coordinate 141,754 of MJUU01001641.1, forward strand.
TCTCATCCCCACCCGCCCCATTTTTTCTAAGCTCAATTTTTATACGACCGCAAAAATTTTGCGGTCGTATTATGTTATGGCGCAGTCGTCGGCGTCGGCGTCTGTGGCCAGCATAACTTTGTTTCTAGTGGACGGATCATCTTCAAATTTCAGTATGTGGTTTNAAAATCTTAATATTGTTATAAGTAGAAATGCAGTGGACTATTACCCCTAAGGCCACATCAAATTAATTAATAGATTCTCATCCCCACCCTCCCCATTTTTTCTAAGCTCAATTTTTTTTTATTTTCAATTATTTAGAAATTTTCTTTAAATTCCTGTATGAATTTTAGTAAAAATCAGTAAAAAAAATAAAATAAAACCCTCCCACCCAACCTATATTTTTTGTTACAGGTTGATGAGAATCTACAAATTAACTTGATAGGGCCTAATTATTCAGCGAAACTTTTCATTAAACTTTGCACAGTTATTTACTACATAATTGGTTATAGTAGCCATAAGGAAATTTTTACCCTTGATTTGCCATTGGGAACTTCTTTCAAAATTTGGAAAAAAGGGTGTTTTTTATGCCCCGCCACGTAGTGGAAGGGGCATTTAGATTTACCCTTGTTTTTTTTTCCACTGGGAATGGTCTCCCATATTTTGCCCCACTTTAAAGGTACCAAGGGGTAGTAAGGTTTCAAACATTTAGTCTTTAAAATCAACTTACAAAAAGCTGTAAACAGCGCTTCATACATGTATATGCAATGTAGTTTCTAGGTCTTTTCAAAGAAAAGAAAAAACACTCTACACAAATAAACCATTTTTGGATAAGAATGCCAGCATCCCACTTGTGATAAGTGTTACTTAATTGAATAAATATACTTACCTTTATTGCCAATATACTCGACAATCTATCAATTTTATTAGAACATCCCCATATCATTTATTTTGGACATCAACACTTGAATAGATTAAAATTTAAAACAAGATTGGTCTGGGGATATTCTTCAGGCTGGAATATTTGATGAAAATTTTTGACTGCTGCTATTAAATATTATTGTTAATTATCTTGATTTAAGATTTGCCTGAAGGAATATTGAAATACATGTAATGAGACAAATTTCTATTTGTTTCAAACTCAGTGTGTAAGAAAAATAAAGAATCTATCCTTATATGACACTTCATACAGCAAATTATTAGAAATTCAAATGTTCTTGTGTCAGATTAAATTGAAAATTTTAAAAGAAACTGCAAAATTTACAAGGTCAGAATAAAACCACCATAGGGTAAATGTAAATGTACTATATTATTCATTTCAGTTTGACATCAAGTGAAGACAAATCAACAGAAAAACAGCCAGAATGTAAGTAAAACCTTAAATTCTATGTCCTTGCTTGCTCATCTATTACAGACAAGCCATCAGATCCTACTTTAAACACTACCGTAAAAAGGCATGTATTATCCGCACATTTTTACCCTAAAAAGGATTTAGGGGTTTTGGGGTGCGGATTATACAACCCTATGCATCTTGAGGATTTGGCCAAGTTCCCCAAAGATTGATTGTTAGTCCCTGTTCAGACCAAACAGACTGTTCTTTACATTGTGGATCTAATTAGATATGTTGGTTTGATTTGCAAAGTGCTTTACAGTTATTAAAAGAATGGGTCTTTCCACCAAAAAATGCTATTTTGATATCAGAACATGAATATTTTTATTAGCTGCTCTTACTGTCAACAAAACATGTGATCGGTAAAGTGTTGATTTTGTGCCAAAGATGCAAATTTATAGGATTAAGTGGCTTATTATTACATTCCAAAACAATTTATAGGGAATGAAAGACTTAGAAATATGACATAAAATGTAAAATAAACACGGATATGACGGTCCGCACTGAAACCGTTCTGATTTTTTCATCGTAGTTGAACTTCCTGATTGATGAAATGATGTTATTTTTCTTCAAGTTTTGTTGTGTTTGAGCCTTTTTAATCATTAAATACTTTCAGAAAAGGCTTCAGAAATAGTAAATAAAGACTCGTGCCGTTGATAAACTATGAAATACCGATTTACAGGTACGAAATAACTATAATCATACGAATCTTCACGTAGACTTTGTTGGTTAAGGTCCCAAAGTTTTTTCCCTGGATTTTAAGGTTAAAAAAGGGCCTGCAGATTATACACAAATGCAGATAATACATGGCTTTTTACGGAATTTATGGAAATCATGGAAAAACATAGTTACAAATCTAAGATATACATGTATGTGAAAATAATAAACAGTCAGGGTAATTACTTGAATAAGTGATTTTATTGCATAGCAACATAATAAACATAATATTCCCTTAAGAAAGCAATTAAAAGTAAGTGTGTAATAAATTTCTGTATTGCACTTGTGCAAATATAGCCTGACCTTCATGACATCATTGGAAACAAAAATTTACCAGAAATCTATCTAGCTATGCAGTAGCCCCCGTTATAAGGCTACCTTATTTGCAACATGAAGATGGTCTTATAAAAAGGATGGTACAATAAAATGGTAATTGCATGAATACAGTGGACTCTGCTTAACTGGATACAAGAAATGTCAGAAATGTTTTAATCAAAACTGGCACAAATTTTAATGTTTTAAATTTTCAAATAAATTGATTTTCAGCCCAGCATTGAGGTTGGAGCTATTGGGTTAGTGAATACCCATTGTGTAGTTAATGAATTGATCAAAAACAAAATACATATAGTTTCATATTATGTGTTATTTCTTTTTGCAGCTCAAAGTGTGCCACAAAAAAGGAAAAGAGGACGGCCACCTAAAGGGAAAATTGCAACAGGTAATCTGATTCTTTTTACTAGTACATGTATAAACTTACAATTGCATGTACATATATTGATATTTATCCTGCAATGGTGGTATTTACTAGACGAATATGACCCTACAAATATTTTTTTTTCGTATTCGTAGGGTAGACTGGTAACCAGACCGCGATTTTGAACCAAGAAAAGACAAGCGACTGGTTTGAAAACCTCGATAACTTTGATGTCACAGTGTTAATTCTCTGATGACGTCGGGGATTATACCAAAATGACCGAAGTTGTTTACTGTCTTCGTGGTCCCGCTTCACAAAGAAAATGCATTTTTAAATAGGGTGTAAATGATTGCAGGATAAAAACAATATACGTACATTGTCGGAAATATAAAATTTATTTGTACTTGCTGCGAAACAGGATAATATGCTCGGTAAACCTTGCATTTCTACCAGTTTCTAAAGCTCGTCAAATAAATTTTATATTTTCCGGTAATGTACTTATATTGTATATATATATATGTACGAGATTTGATTTAAACTGAATGTAATCTAATGTCTTATTATGTCTCCACTGCAGTATGGAAATCTAATCAGGATGTAAAAATCTTGTATAATCAAGCATCTTGCTGATTTATAGTTGGGTCGTATTTTAATGAAATTTTTCATAATGGGGTTATTTCTTGGCATTTCAGTACAATAATGTCCCCATGAGGAAATTCCATGTTAGCGTTAAGAAAATAAATTTTAAATCTACTTTATTTACTATTTCAGGAAGGGCAATAACTCCCAATACAGAATGTTCAACCAGAATGGAGGATACAAAGAACATAGTGAGTGAGAAGGTAAATGTGTCAGACAAAGACTTGGACACAAATGACAAAACGATGTGTTCAGTAAACAATCGGGAAAATGAAAGCCAAAGAAGTAAACAGGAAGTAGACACAGAACCAACGCAAGTTGGAAATTCTATAACATCAGAAACATCTGCATCTAAAACAGTTGCCAAGGAAACCAAATCAAAAGAAGACGAATTGAAAAAATCTACTGACAGTGCCAAAGATAAGCAAGAAGTAGAAAATAATTCTATGGAAACCTGTGTGAATCACAACGATGAAGAAACAAACTCTGGTTTAATGGAAACTAATGAAAAAGACCTAGATTTGAAACAAATGAATGAGAACATTAAAACTAGTAATGAAGAGACCAGTAGACAAGTTGTATTGGATACTGCAAAGACTTCTATAAAAGGTAAGAGATGAAAATTTCTTACCCAAAGTCTTCTTGCCACTTTTAGGTACATACTGTAAATTGGGAAATTTTGGATGTAGTTTTATTTTGGCATATTTGGAGCCTACAATTAANGCTATTACGACATCATTAAATATTGTATGTACAATTTTGCAATAATCAATATATGTGTATATGTTACTGATATGAAAATAAATAGAAACTAAGTTGTCTAATTTTCCCTAGGTAGGGTACATTTTCATTCATCCTCCTTCAAAACTACATTAGAATTTATACATTAAATGGACATGAACTGTTTCTTTTATAGTTTTTCATCATTTATAAAGAACACACCAAAATAAGACACAACTGTTTTACCAATCGCCAAAATTAAATGCACCATAATAAGACATATACATTATAGCACAAAACCGCCAAAATATCCCTACACCAAATTATCTCAATTTAAGATATCTATTTCCCTTGTATTGCTTTCATTTCTACTAAGAAGTTTCACTTTCATTTAATAAGCTTTTTTTCTCAAATGTACAATGTTTATATGAAATTGCAATTTCTGTATTTTTGGTTCATAACCTTTCAGTAATTGTATTTAACAGAGCAGACAACGGCACCAAGTGAGAAACATCATGTACATAAACCTGATCATCAGAAGAAACCAAGACCTGTTGTAACTGCAGGACAGAGAACACAGCCAAAGACATCTGTCAATCCATTAGAAAATATCATGCAGGCTCAGGAAAAACTACTGGATAATCCAAAACACCACTTAGGTTCGTATATTATGTAGGAAAATATGATGCGGGCTCAGTAAAAAACTACTGGATAATCCAAAACACCACTTAGGTTTGTATATTATGTAGGACAATATCATGCAGGCTCATGAAAAACTACTGGATAATCCAAAACACCATTTAGGTTTGTATATTATGTAGGAAAATATCATGCAGGCTAGGGAAAAACTACTGGATAATCTGAAGCACCATTTAGGTTTGTATATTATGTAGGAAAATATCATGCAGGCTTGTGGAAAAACTACTAGATAATCTGAAGCACCATTTAGGTTTGTATATTATGTAGGAAAATATCATGCAGGCTCAGGAAAAACTACTGGATAATCCAAAACACCATTTAGGTTTGTATATTATGTAGGAAAATATCATGCAGGCTCAGGAAAAACTATTAGACAATCCCAAACACCATATAGGTTTGTATATTATGTAGGAAAATATCATGCAGGCTCGGGGAAAAACTACTGGACAATCCCAAACACCATATAGGTTTGTGTGTAAAATAGAATTCTATAGAAGCTTGATTGCTTGACGAGAATACAAAAGACAGGAGTTTAGATGGAGTTGTTATAGGAGTATTGGTATGTTCATTGAAGAATTGCAAATAAAATATGTTAATCATCCGGGAAATCTGCCATTAGATTTGTAAGATATCGTTCACAACATGTATGCATGTATGTTTTAGTTTCAAGAGGCAGTTACCCTTGCTTGTAAAATAAAATTTGGAGACAACATTTATTTAAGCACAAAAATGATTAGATAGAAATGGTTGGGGAGTTATAAGGAAATCACTATATAGATTTTTTTCATACTTAGCATGTTTCTTGAAACCTTTACATTGTTTATATAAAAAAATGTAAGAATTATGGGTCGCCATTGAAACGAGAAATGTATAGTAAAGCTTAAATTTTCTGGAGAAATCTATTTGAAATTATCTCCCTTGCATAATTTCAGTTTTCAGTTTACTCTCGTTAGTTACATGTAAATTAAAAAAATTAAAAAGGTCGACAATTCTGGAATTAAAATACTATCTGTTGTGGATTAAATAGGGTTATGAAATGAATCAATATATTTATCTTGTGTAAATTAATTTTACAGACAGGGCCCAACAGGAGTATTTCTCACAGTTCAAGTTTCCAGAAAGACATAATATTACGTACCATTTATGGTCCCTAGGAGCTTATAATGTTATGGTCAGATGTGGTTACCATGGTCTTTATAAAGATGCTAGTCAGAAGGTCAGTAAGTTAGAAAAAAAGGTTAAAGGTTATGGTTTGAGATGCCTCTCATAACAGTGTTTTTGTATCTCACATTAAGGATGTATTCTTTTCACTAGTTCTGGACATTTGGAACATATTTAGTCAATGAAGTGCACCAGAACAGTGCATGAGAAGGACCAGAACATGGTTCTGTGTGCACCATTCTTTAGGTTTGTGCAGAGAGAATCAAATATGGTGTTGTTTGTTAACAGCATTTGAGATTGAGGTTTTGTTGACATGTTTGACATCCATTATTGTAAAATAAAGTTTGGAATGAAAAGGAGAAGCACATTTTAAAACTTACTTGTAAATAACATGTAAGTTTATTCTGAAATATTCTAAAAAAATTTTTAAAAATGTTCTGATATGAAAAATATGGGACATGTATGATATAGAGATTTTTTTTTCATACAGGTATCTTTTGTGCATGTGTCCCCCAAGATGGAATATCAGGTTGAACATGGTTTAGAACAAACTACAACCAATGAAATTGCAAGAGAATGGGCAACAGCTTATGTCAGACCAAACTGTAAAATTGTCAGAGGTAAGGCAATAGGATTGCTTTTCATTATGTCATAATAAAAAGAAATTCTCAGTTCTCATCCTGGTCTGCCCTAGTTTTTAAGGCTCTGAAATTTTTACGCCCTGCCACGAAGTGGAAGGGGCATATAGATTTACCCTTGTCTGTACGTCCCGATGTGGAGTTTTGCATTTAGGTCCATATATTGGCAACCTCTTGTGGTATTTTGATAATATTTCATCAGTACATGCACCTTGATTAGTACTAACAGATTCACCAACAAATAGGGATCCATGACCTACCTTTTACGCTTGAGTGACTTTGGTTTAATTTTGTGTTAAAGTCCATTTCTGAACAACTACGCATTATAACAATATGATGTTTCATCAAATTAATTGCCTTGATGAGTACTACCCAAAACATTGACAGTTAGGTGGCTTTGACCTATATTTTACGCTTGACTGACTTGGGTTAAATTTTGCGTTAAAGTCCATTTCTGAACAACTACACATTATAACAAGATGATGTTTCATCAAATTAATTGCCTTGATTAGTACTACCCAAAACATTGACGGTTAGGTGGCTTTGACCTATATTTTATGCTTGAGTGACTTTGGTTAAATTTTGTGTAAAAGTCCAATTCTCAACAACTACGCATTATAACAATATGGTGGTTCATCAAATTAATTGCCTTGATGAGTACTACCCAAAACATTGACATTTAGTTGGCTTTGACCTATATTATACGCTTGAGTGACTTTTGTTAAATTTTGTGTTAAAGTCCATTTCTCAACAACTACACATTATACCAGAATGATGTTTCATTAAATTGATGGCCTTGATGAGTACTACCCAAATAATTGATAATTAGGTTGCTTGACCTATATTTTATGCTTAAGAATGACTTTGTTAAATTTTTGCATTAGGCCCATTCCAAACAGCTAGATGTTTAACTAGTGAATTCTACATAATTCATGGATAATTTTATAACTTGACCAATATTTAATGTTTAAAAGCCATTAGTATGGTATGTTTTTTACTTTCCATTATTCAACAAAAGTTTATTGAACAAACATCTGTAAAGGTAATTCCTCATGATTCAGCGACTGGGAACTAATTATTATGCCCGATTGACTTGGGCTATCTATTATGAAAAAATTTGTCGGCGGGGCATCCGTGTCTTATAGACACATTCTCTAGTTTTTGTCTCGCCCTCGACGAAAGTCGCGGAAAGCGAGACATATGCGTACAAAGTATGATGGCGACAGCAGCGGAGGCGGTGATGGCGTAAACTTTCATGTTAATTTTTTGTGATTAGGTCACTTTCTCAGTAACTATAAGTGGTAGGTCAATGATATTTGGTATATAGGTTGGTCTTGAGTAGTACATGACTTATAAGTCATCTGGATTTTGACATCTGTATATCGTAAAATATCATCCCGTGAGCCTGAATAAGGTGTCAAACCACCAATTCGGCCAACAGAACAAATGAAAAAGTAGCTCTTTTAGAATTTAAATATAACTTTGAATTCTTGCACCTTAAAAAATAAATGTCGGAATGAAACATATGATACACCTGTTTGAACATTGATGTGTCAGGCTTATTTTGAGACCAAGGTTAATTGGCTAGAATGATCCTTTGAGTACTTATCATAGGGGTTTTCTGGTATACTATCAATGCGTAATGTTTTGGCCGTAATCGTGTATATTTATAGATAGGGTTTTTCCAACCTTCGGAACTCTCTTGGAAGGCTTTAAAGGTATGCTGAAATTTTGATATGATGTTGACGAGATATGCACCTTTCGGAAAATATATGGTTTCATACAGGTTAAACTTAAGATAAATTGTCCAGACAGATTTGAATATGGGGAATTTCAGTTGAAAATGTTAAAGAAATGAATTGGTGGCTTCTAACCTTAACACAAAATATGCGAAAATTTTGAAACATGTAATAAGAAGTTGTTGATAGCCTAAATTGATGCAAAACATGTATGAATGATGAATTTTAGGTAAAGATTGAAGTTTTAGCCAGCTGGTGCCACAATTTTGGCAAAAAACAGTGGTTATGTAATATTTCTGTATTTTGACACTGGAATGCCATTTTTAGGCCATTTTCATGATTTTGTGCAAAATTAGAAGGGTTAGCTGTGTACAATAGTTTAAAAACATCAAATGTAGGCTGGTTTTACACAGGAATTTGCCACTGTTTTGAATATATGTTCAATGTTTACAAATTTCATGTCTTCGGTGTCGCGAACAAAAGCGACAACTCTGACTGAGATGCCTTATATAAAAATCTGTCTGATTTGTATACAATAATTTTTTTAAGCAGGAATGGTGCTTGTATATGCAGTTTGATGTGAACATGAACCTCAGAAATAAAAAATATCATGCTGTTCCTCTACTAAACAGTGTAAAATTGTCATTTTAGGGTCCACATTGTCAAAACAAGAGCAAAGTCAAAATTTTATCATCTGATTTTGGGACAAGATTTTGAATTTGCCATCCTTTTTATAAATTTGCAATTATTTTATTATGTTATTTTCTTTATATATTATATATTTAATCACCCGAAGGAAAGTAAATGTGCTTGGGTGGATTTTCAGTAGTTTTAATACTACCATTGTACCTATTCATATCGGGCTTTTCGGCTAACTCGTAAACCTGATATTCTTCATAAGCTCAAAAAATAAACAAAACTGGTTTTCCCCTGTCTTCATGACCTTTTTGCATCATTTTATGCATTTAAAATGCTATTTGTATGACCACAACCAAAGTAAAGACCATTTCATGTCCAAAAATTTACCTCAGAAGCACCTTCTCAAATTTGGGGGAGGGTGACATTTTGTAGCATGATTTCAAAATTTTAAAGGTAGCTTTGAACATTTGCAGCCTTATTTTGATAGAAAAATACTCTAAGGGCTTAGTATTGAACATGGGTTGACAATTCATTACACAAAAGGAGTATATTTGGTTTAGTGTCCATGTTTAACATCTATGAGTGATTGTGCCTGATCAAAGCACTGAAAACACTAAATCTGTGACTTTTTGAATAGTGGTGAAAAGGAGGAAAAAATTTGTAAAAGGATGTAATTTTCTGTATACAATTTGGAAATTAACTTAAAAACATGAAAAAGTGCAGCAATTACACTGGGAAATGTTTTAATATCATGTTAAGGTGTCAAACCACCAATTCAGCCAATCAGCGCTTAGAACAAATGAAAAAGTAGCTCTTTTAGAATCTAAATATAACTTTGAATTCTTGCACCTTAAAAAATAAATGTCGGAATGAAACATATGATACACCTGTTTGAACATTGATGTATCAGGCTTATTTTGAGACCAAGGTTAATTGACTAGAATGATCCTTTGAGTACTTATCATAGGGGTTTTCCGGTATACTATCAATGCGTAATGTTTTGGCCGTAATCGTGTATATTTATAGATAGGGTTTTTCCAACCTTCGGAACTCTCTTGGAAGGCTTTAAAGGTATGCTGAAATTTTGATATGATGTTGA
>MJUU01001641.1:153646-175484 GCA_002080025.1 Modiolus philippinarum
GTGCATGAAGAAATATAATTATTGTTCAAAACCAGGAAGGGGAGAAAATTGAACTTCGACTTTTCGTTGATTCCCCATGTATTGGTTACCTCGTAAGCGCAACTCCTCTTAAACCACTTGCGCAACTCCTCTTAAACCACTTGAAAGAATTTAATGAAACTTTACACAAAGTAAGAACACCATAAGGAGATGTGCATGAAGGCATATAATTATTGTCAGAAACCAGGAAGGGGAGATAATTCAACTTTGAGTTTTCATTGATTCCCTACGTATGGGTTACCTCTTACGCACAACTCCTCTTAATCCACTTGAAGGATTTTGATGAAACTTTAGACAAAGGAAGAACACTATATGTAGATGTATAAAATGTCAAATAGGCTGAAAAGGGTGAATTTTATATTTGTCTGATTTAGACAGAGTGTTTTCATTGGAACCCTTGTGAAAAGTTTTTTCTTGAAGATTATATCATTGTGTCCACACTTGTACTGTGTCTGCACCTGTATTGTGTTCACACCAACTTAATTTTGCACTTACCATATCGATTCAGGGTTCAATGAGCGGGGGGTATCTTTGGCTGCCATTCGGCGACAGCTCTTGTTGTTTTTAGTTTAGTTTTTCAGTAACTATAAATGATAGGTCAATGGTATATGGTATGTAGGTTGGTCTTAGGTAGTTCATGACAGTCTGTCATATGGCTTTTGTCCTTGACCTTAATTTCACGGTCTAGTGAGCATGTGAAGTTTTTGTGACAAAGGTCATTTTCTCAGTAACTATAAGTGGTAGGTCAATGATATTTGGTTTATATATGTTGGTCTTGCATAGTACATGACAGTCTGCTATATGGCTTTTGTCTGTGACCTCAATTTCATTATGTTAAGTTTCCTAGTATCTATTAATTTAAGTTCAATAATATTTGGCATGTGGGTTTGTCTGAGATGGAAGATGACAGCCTGCTATTTGGCTCATTTTCATGGTCTAGTGAACATGTTTGGTTTTTCAGTATCTATCAGTGGTAGGTCATTTATATTTGGAATTTTGGTTTTGGGTGATATGTGACAGTCTGCTATATTACTTTTGTCAGTTAATCTAATTTCACAGTCTAGTGAACATGTTTAGTTTTCTGATTTAGGCACTTTCAGTTTTCACATCAATTTCGCTATCAAGCAGGGACGGGCGAGACATCAATTTGGGTCCACACTTGTTTCTTACTGTTTCCTTATTTATTGTCATTTTCTTCAATAAGACATTTTCAATAGAGGGCAGATGTTTTGTGAAATCAAGTCCTCTTGCAGTTTCTTCAAAACTTGACAGAATATTTTATAGATATTAAAGACATGCGTCAAACTTGATTTGATTGTTTCAGAATTTTATTTGCATCTTCCACTTTAAAACTTACACCATTTTACTTAAATTTTACTTAAAAACTTTTAAAATTTCAGTTTAACTTTGAAAAAAGATACAATTAGTAGTATTTTGAGCCTTTGAATAAGGGCATGCAAAGTTAACTTATTGGTTATCAGGCCCTTCCAAATGTAGTAGGAGACCCGGAAAAATAAACTCATTGACCCTATATATTTTCATTTTAATAATTTATTGTCAATAAAAAAAAAACAGGATTAAGATTAGCAAGATTTGACCACGAATAAATGCGACTGAATAAATAAAATTTAATGAAATTTTTACAGAATGCTCATAAAGATGTATTATGTGAAAAATTAAGGGGGTCCATGGGCAAAAAATTATAATGCTTTTAAATGGATAAGACCAGAGAATTCCGAAAATCTGCCAGAAATCCCAAAACATAAGGAGCGAACCTCGATTGCTATAGATTGCAATCGGTTTTGTCAATCTCATTAAAATTGATTGCGATTGATCACATGATTATTTCAAAGTACTTGAATTGATCGCTATCAATCTTTACTGTTCACACTAATGCCATAATGGTTTCTATTTGAATCGATCCTTTGAAGTTTACCTCATTTTTATGGACCAAAAAAGATAGATTGCAATAGATGTTTTTATTGTATGAACAACAAAAACTGAATCGATTGCGATGGATTCAAATATTGTGAGTGTGAACCTGTCTTACATAACCTATACATACATGATATCTTACATTAGTAAATTAATTATATCATTAATCAATGCAATTAAACACTATTCCAAGATTACAATAATGCATGTACAATATACAAATTTTTATTCTCAGATATTCGTTTTTCAGTGAGAATAAATCCTCTTCAATCAGAAGTTGTATCTATGAAAGAAGAAGAGTTGAGTAAAATGCGTACTTCAGCTCATGGTTTTAAGTAAGTGACGTTACATTAACAAAAATAAATCAAATAGATTTCTAGTATTGTTGAAGCTTGCTAAGACAAAGAATCTTATGCAGGCATGTACCCAGTCAATATAGGGGCTATAACTCACTTACCTTGATTACCTGGCTCGTAAAAGGGTTAAATTTTGTCCTGTTTGTTCAAAATGATTAGTTATTCTTGGATAAAGAATGGAGAATTTATTGGAGATGATGTAGTTTAAAAAGTATTAAACAATTACATCTATAAATATATTATTAAACTTCCATTCTGGATTCTGAAAGAGTCAAAGCTAATGAAGCATATGTCTCCATGTAAAGGTAGATAGCCATGAGAGGTTTTGTTAAAAGTCGGCATAATAGAAGAACCAATCCTACCAACCTGAAATCTGTAATAAATGATTTTGGTCACCATGCTTGATTTTTTTTAGGACTGAGGTCAAAGTTTGCTCTCAATTTTAGCCATGTTTTTTCACCAAAATTTACATAAAATGCACTGGAAAATATGGATAGTCAATTTTGAGCTTAATATAAATGAACCTTTTATCCATGAGAATTTTATATATCTTTGTGAAAAGATAATTTATGATGTGATCTATTGATTTCAACGAAAAAAAATTATATGTTGCTATGCTTTTAACAGAGATATTTTATAAAGTTTCCACAATAAACATTATTTACAGGAAAATGGAGTTAATTCGCAGCAATATGATGTTACATTTTAGTCAATTAATTATGACGTGAAAATGAACACCTGTCAAATGACTGTTCCGGCCAAGAAATCAAGCCAAACCCATATTAGACTCTGTGTTTGTCAACTGTGTGAATACATTGCGCAGCCGAACAGTGTCTATCTACCTTAATACATGTATAACAATTATAAAATATAAACACATATTTTGAAGCTTTGTATACATATTTCCATATAAGTGATTATTGCTACATACATTGAAAATGAAAAAGAAATATATATATGTAAATGATCAAAGTAAAAATAAATATATTCTAATGGATATCTAAAATAATATCAAAAAAGAAGAATTTAGAGCAATTTAAAGAAACAATATCTGTAAAATTGAAAGTGCATATCAGTAAAATCTTTTACTTTAATGTTATACTTGTGCACTTTAAAATTTTTTTTTTTTTTGCTCATCTGAGAGAGCATAGGACTCAAAGCGTAGAGTTTTTTTATTGTAAAGTAATCCATAGAAGCACTGGTGTTAGGAGTCGTCAATATTGAGAAAAAGTATATATTGCAAAAATAACCTGCTGCAAGTCATTTTAAAAAATGCTTTTATTTTGTTTAATGAATTATACATGTACTGCTTATTTGCTTTACTACCAAAATGCAATCATATAGATTTTCAATAGAAACATGTTTCTTTTATGTGATCTATTATTGGTAATTTGTCTGAATTTCCTTTGATCTACAGAGACTGATAATACCAGTATCACAGAACTGGACATTATCACGAAATAATTAGGTCACTGTAAAGGCGTGACGTGCGGGTTGCTATGCTGACGTCATGTTTTGTACTATTTGTAGTGTTCATATATAAGACGTTGAACAAAGAATGCATATAAATAATTGCAATATGCAATAGATTAACTGTGCTTAAATAGAAATTTCAGTTTATTTTAATTTATTTTAGAGTTCAGTTGATACTGGCCATGAAAAAGTCTGTATCAAAAACAAAATGTCCGATATTCCATATATATTGGCCTTATAATTGTGAGAAACATATAAGTCTAATATTGCAATACAACTTTTTCAAGCATCAATATCATACTGAGTATATTATCTTAATATAAATTATATACAAGTACATTATTTGTTTACTTAGCAGTTTAGTTTGGAAATATAACAGAAATACTTTTTGTTATATGTAAATATTTTTGTCATTGCATTTGATAAGTAAATCAAAATAGAAAAAACAGAGTGAAAGAAAAAAGTTTTTGATGTGAGAATGTTGTTACAAGATACCAACCTCTATAAATTATTTTAAAAATCATTTATTTTGATAATTACATTTCAATTTCAGTGTAATAAAAATATAGACATATAATTCAATTTTTATTGAAGATAATTGATAACTTTCATATTGACTTCAATTAGCATTATTAGCAGTTTTCAATTAAACAATAGCTTGGGTGACAGAATGTTCAAAGCAATCAGAGCTTGGTGTTAAAGTCATACAGACATTAATTATCTAATCAACACATCTGTTAATTAATAAATTTGATAGAGTACTTTGACCACTAAATACAACAAATTAATTAATAACATGGCTTATACAAATCAGGGTTACTCAGTATCTTGATTGGTAAACAATAATTAATTTATTTTTGAATAAATAAAATAATATTGAAGCGAATCTGTTTTGATAGAGACTTTCATTTGTTGATTGATGAGTGTTCATAATACCTCGGTATATATACAGACCCCTGACAAGGTCAGCTCATTCTCATTCAGTCACATACCTACAAACTTAGTAGTGCATTTTACTGAGTAACTATGGCATTCCAAACTGTTCAGAAACCAGTCAAAATATCTTTCAACATAACTGAGCTAGCCAAAAGCAGTAGAGAAGACACAGGGAACCAGACAGATGCTGTTGTCTACAAGTTGAACTTTGACCCTCACACCAATCAGGAGAATGGTACTCCATCAAAGATTCAGAATCTCAAACAACCCTTGACAAGTACTCCAGTCTCTCTTCAACTCACCAAACCAAGCAGTGACAAAAAGCGGAAGGTTGACTCAATTAACTCAGAAGAGAGCAGTTTTGACTCGTCTGACTCTAGATCATCTCTCAGCAGTTCTTTTGAATATGATCAACAACCAAAAAAGAAGCAAAGATGTACCTTTACACAATTCCAAGTTTCTGAATTAGAGAAATACTACAGTACTCATAAGTTCCTACCTGTAGAAGAACGTCCAGCTTTGGCGAGACAACTCGACCTCAACCAGCAACAAGTCAAGACTTGGTTTCAAAACAGACGCATGAAAGAAAAACGTCAACAGAAACATGGAAACTTGAAGAAAAATCCTCATCAAAGTGTTATAGACTTTTCTGTTGCCATGGGAATGCAATATTCTCCTATTGCTATGACAACATACCAACCACAGTGCCAAGGATCTTCGCAGGTTTTTGACCCATTCTCATATATGTGTGGATATGGACCTATTTCACCAACAGTGTACTCAGGATACAGCAAATCAGTGTATAATGGACTTTCTCCTCAACCTACTCAACAATATAGACTTTAACATGTGTTTTTATGTGCTGTATTTTGAACTTTTGTTAAGTTTGATGTTATTGTTTTAATTTATTGATGTTTTGTTACAATCATGATGTGATATGAAAATAAATATAAAAACATTGTTTATTTGGTTTTAGTTTTCTTATAGTAAATAAGTATAACTATTGATATATAGATTGTACAACAAGATTTAATGGTCTATGACATTTGTATTTGACTTGCAGATTTGTGCAGACTTGACACATATTGAGTAGCATTATCGTCTAATAGACTGTTTTGTTCTTTTCAACTTGTCCCAATGCCTCAGTATATAGTGCACCCTGCATTTTGTTTTTATTTTATTTGTTTCTAGAGAATAGTTACTGGTATGAGAAAGGGCACATCTAGGGTAAAACTCTATAAAGAACTTGGCTGGGACTCCCTGCATAACCGAAGGAAAAAACAAAAACTTATTTTAATGTTCAAGGCATTGCAGGGAGACCTGCCAAAGTACATAACCGACAAAATTGTTTCCTATATTAATCCTGAACCAAACTATAACTTGAGAAATCAAAGGTTTTTCACTGCCCCAAACTGCCGAACCAAGTCATATAAGGATAGTTTCTTCCCTACAGTTCTTAACTTATGGAATAAATTAGATCATCAAACTAGGAATATCCAGTCACTACCTCAATTTAAGACTAAACTTAATGAAGATATTGATAAAATTCCTATTTACTATTCTTTTGGGTCTCGCTCAATAAACATTTATCATTGCCAACTTCGTAATGAAGTGAGCAACTTAAACCACCACTTGTATCAGTCTTATCTGTCTGACAGCTCACAGTGTGCTTGTGGGGATGAAATTGAGGACAATTTTCACTATTTTTATGTCTGTCCTCGTTTTATTAGACAACGAATACATCTCTTCCATACTCTTAGAAAATTTCAAGCTTATTTGAATATAGATACTTTACTTAGTGGGTCATCCGAAACAACCATTGAGGAGAATATTGAAATATTTAAGGCAGTCCAACACTTTATATCTACGAGTAAAAGGTTTACATGAAATTAGAAAAATATGTCTTACTTTTTATGTAGCTCCACCCCCACCCCCTATTTTTTTCTACTTTTTTTTCTTTTTTTTATAACTTAAACATATTATTACCACATGTACCATAAATAATGAATTTATTATTAAAAGCTTATTTCTTATTATTGATGGACCAATTCATCAAACCATCTCACTCCCATAAAGTCAATTTACAAATTTAATCAACATTTTTTCATTATTATATTGTACCCATTGTGTCATTAAGTAACCATAATAATATAAGCTGTGTTTTATTGATGTCTAATTCCACTGTTTATTGATATAATTTATTTACTAATGTATGATATTATTCTATGTGTTGTAATGTAAATTGTACATGTTATATTCCATCTTGTTTGAAGGAGAGGATTAGTATAGGCATTGCCTGTTATCCAATCCATTTGTTTTTTGACAATAAAATTATTTGAATTGAGTTTCTAGATTTCCATGCATGTTCTTTTGACTTTGTCATTTTAGCTAATTGGATATGCATCCGTCATCTGCAACTCTTCCTAAACCCCCAGTTGGGTGCTTTACAATTCAACACTATATATAGATGTATACCACTTGATTTATTATGATCTAAATTATGTACTAAAATTTTTACATGCACATCCCAAAAGTGGCAGAATAATCAATATATTGATGGTGGTGGCAAACTGGTAGAAGTAGAGGTAGAAGTTACTGGAAAGGTTTAGTATATATTGAAGATGTGAAGCATGCATTTTGTTTTTTTCTTCTCCGGATTTTCATGTGTCAATTTACTTTGTCATATTTGGAACATGTCTCCATTATCTGCATCTCCCCCCACCAAAAAAAACAGCTTGTTACCTTTGAACTAAACTAAAGAAATGCTT
This sequence comes from Modiolus philippinarum, assembly GCA_002080025.1. Lineage (NCBI taxonomy): Eukaryota > Metazoa > Mollusca > Bivalvia > Mytilida > Modiolidae > Modiolus > Modiolus philippinarum. The sequence continues at coordinate 161,154 of MJUU01001641.1, forward strand.
CAGTAAAAAATTGCAGATGTGTGCTATGCTGTTTGTTTTGCTCAGTGGCCTGTCCATCCATCCGTCTGTCTGGCGGTCCCTTGAAGGTTTCTGACTGATAATAAGGTCTTCAAACTTGATATATAAGTTGTTTACTATAAAACTCAGGTCAAGTTAGATTCTGGGTTCAGTGATCCAACTTGTTCATGAGTTATGAATGTTGAAACTTTGAAAATTTGTGAATTTTAGGGCTTCGGACTGATAACTTGTGAACGAAATAATATACTTTCTACAAACTTTAAGCGTGTAAGTTGTTTACCACAAAACACAGGCCAACTGTATTGGGTTCAGCAATATAGGGTTCTGGAGTTATGCCCCTTTTAACTTTGAAATTTTGTGGAACTTGGCAGTGTATCATGTAATGCACTATTACACTTATTTTCGCGGTGTACTTATTTTCACGAATTTCGCGGTCAGAAACTTTCCGCGAAAATAAGTACACGCAAATGTAATAATTTAACACTAAAGTTGTAAGGAAAGCACTCAATTCCGTGAAATTAAATGCACGCAAACTTGGCTAGAAAAGAAACATCGCGAAAATAAGTACCTGCGAATATAAGTACAATTACAGTATTTTTAGGTTACCTGGCTATGCCAGGGTGAGCTTTTGCCATCACTTGGCGTCCGTCCGTCCATCTGTCCGTCATAAACTTTTTACAAAAATCTTCTCCTCTGACACCACTGGGCCAATTTAATCCAAACTTGGCCTGGGTCATCACGAGGGTATGTAGCTTAAAAATGTGTTTGGTTAGTCCGAGGACCAAACAACTTGGCCGCTGTTACTAAAAATAGAACATAGGGGTAAATTGCTGTTTTTGGCAAATAACTCAAAAACCTTTGCAGATATCAAAAATCTGACTGGAGTTAAATTGTTCAGAATGACAAGATCTATCTATCTTTGTAGCAACATTCCAAAAGCACCAGCATATGGAGTTTACATCTCCCAACTCATTCGCTACTCAAGGGCCTGTGGTCGATACAGTGACTACCTTGATAGAGCTCGGTTGCTTACAAATAGGCTACTTAAGCAAGGGTATGTTGCCCATAACTTGAGGTCATCACTACAGAAGTTTTACAGTCGACATCAAGATCTTGTGGACCGCTATGAGATATCTGTTTCCCAGATGACAACAGATCTTTCTCTTTGCCACTAAAGTTTGATGTTCCTCTACCGGATTTGACTTTACTACCAGAGTTGACATGTTCAACACGGCGGGTGTCTTATAAGAAGCAGGAGATGCTTACTCTACTGGTGCACCTGATCTCACCTATGGTTTTTATTGGGTCCGTGTTGTTCATTTTTGTATATGTGCGTGTCTTCATTTTCTTTTCTATGCCGTGCTCATGTTATGTCTTCGTTTCTTTGTTTTTCCGACGTTGCCATTGTCCTTGGATTGTTCTTTTCGGACTGACGGTTCAGTTCTCACTTACTATCTACCCTGAAATTTTGTAGAAAATCAGAAAACCCGTCTCAGAGTTACAGCCTTTTTTCCGTAAAATTTTCAAAATTTATGTTTTTTTTTATTTTTATTTCAAAAACTGTAACAGATAGAGGTGAATTGTAAATTGCAAAAATGTTCAGCATACCAAGATCTACACACTATGAAATTTTGAAGAAAATCCAACAACCTGTGTTGAAGTTATTGACTCCAAAAAAAAATTTTCAATGCCATATGGTTATGGGTTATTTCTCTTTAAATTCTGTTTTCAAATCTTCTTAGGTTTACTTTTCTCTTTTCAGTTTCAGAGAAATTCCCTGCTTTCACTTTATTAGAAATGATTATTTGTTACATAATCAAGAGCAAAAAATTCTTTCATAATTTTTACTTATTTCAGAAATTTATAATAATTGCATATAATTGTATATTGAATCACACAGTAAAATTTGTTTGCCTACTATGCAAACAGTTTTCCCAGATAAGAATTGATGTACTTTTAAACTGACCTGCATGGCTATGCCTTAGTGAGTTCTTGCCATCACTGTGTCAGTGGTTTGTCCATCATAAACTTTTCATTCAAACATCTTCTCTGAAACCGCGGGGCCAATTAAAACCAAACTTTGGCATAATGGTCCTTAGGTGGCCCCTTTTTAAAAAAATGTCTGGCAAGTCCGTATCATATCCAAGAACGCCGCCAGCAGGGAACATGGTTTAACATTGGACCCTATTGGAAAGCATTCAAAGATCTTCTCTGAAATTGGAACCAAACTTTGTCACAATAGTCCTTCAGTGGTTCCCTTTAAAAATTTCGTCCTGCAAGTCTGCACGTCATCCAAGTTGCACACCAGCGGGGAACTTTGTCCAAATTGGACAATATTGCAAAAATCTTGTTTTCTGAAAATTCTGGGCCAGTTGGAACCAAACTTAGTAACATATGGTCCTTAGGTTGGCCCCTTTTAAAAAATGTGTTCAGCAAGTCCACATCATATCCAAGATGGCCGCCAAGAAGGAACATGTTTTTAAAATTGGACCCTATAGGGAAACATATTCAAAGATCTTCTCCTCTGAAAGTACATTGCCAATTGGAATCATACTTAGTCACAATGGTCCTTGGTCCCCTTCATAAAATGTGTCTGGCATATCCGCATAGCATCCAAGATGGCAGTCAGCGGGGAAGATTAATTAACCTTGGACCCCATGGGAAATCATTTAAAGATCTCCTCTGAAAATACTATGCCAATTGGAACCAAAGAAAGGTGACATTCGGTCTACGCCCCATCAAAAATAGCTGCCAGTGGGGAACATAGTTTAATTTTGGATCATATAACATCAGCAAACTCCAAAATGAGACCCTAAACAGTCTATAAACAAATTTGAAAATGAGAACCTTAAAATTTGTGATTATTTTGACTTATTGTGTCAGCCATGACCCAGGTGAGCAATACAGGCTCTTGAGAGCCTCTTGTTTATTTACCCAAACATTCATGATTGAATTTTGCTGTTGTTCAATTGGAATTTTTAGTGCCTGCCACCATTATCTGCATAGAATAAAAAAGAGACACCTACAATGGCCCGAAAACAAAGTCACATGCCACAAAGCAACCAGAAACTGCACAACAAACAACCGACAATAAAATTACAAAAAACAAACGTAAATAACGATAGGAACTCAGGACAGCCGGACTTGGTACTGATGTCATATGGTATTTTGACCCGCACGGTAAATCGACCCGCAGGTTGATTTTTGGCCACGGTAATTGACCCACGCCATGGGAAATTGACCCCCTGTATGATATTTTGACCCGTATGGTTAATTGACCCGCGGGTCATTATACCCCACCACAAGAAGTGGCGAGGTATTATGTGATACCCTCAGTCGTGTGTCCGTCTGTCTGTCTGTCCATCCATCCGTCCATCTGTCCGTCCGTCTGTCTGTCCGTCCGTCCCCCGAAGATTTCCGACTGATAACTTGTAAACAAAATAACACAAGGTCTTCAAACTTGGTATGCAAGTTGCTTTCCACAAAACTCAGGTTAAGGTTGATTTTGGGTTCAGAGGTCAAGGGGGTTCTGGAGTTATGTCCCTTGAAACTTTGAAATTTTGCAAATTTTAGGGTTTCCGACTGTTAACTTGTGAAGAAATTAACATAAGGTCATCAAGCTTGGTATGTAAGTTGGTTACCACAAAACTCAGGTCAAGTTCGATTTTGGGTTCAGAGGTCCAAGGGGTTCTGGAGTTATGCCCCTTGAAACTTATAAATTTTACGAATTTTAGAGGGTTTCTGACAGATTACTTGTGAACGAAATAACACAAGGTCTTCAAACTTTGTAGTAAGTTGTTTGCCACATAACTCGGTCAAGATTGATTTTTGGTGATAACTTGTGAAGAAAATAACATAAGGTCATCAAACTTGGTATGTAAGTTGTTTACCACAAAACTCAGGTCAGGTTCAATTTTGGGTGCAGAGGTCCAAGGGGTTCTGGAGTTATGCCCCTTGAAACTTAGAAATTTTACGAATTTTAGAGTTTCCGACTGATAACTCATGAACGAAATAACACAAGGTCTTCAAACTTGATATGTAAGTTGATTGCAACATAACTCTGGTAAAGATTGATTTTTGGTTCAGAGGTCCAAGGGTTCTGTAGTTATGCCCCTTGAAACCTTGAAATATTGCACATTTTAGGTTTTTGTACTCATAACTTGTGACTGAAACAACAAACTGTCTTCAAACTTGGTATGTAAAGTGTTTACCACAAAACACAGGCCAAGTATAATTTTGGGCTCAGCAGTACACATAGTTTTGAGTAATGCCCCTTTTAACTTTGAAATTTTGTGAAACGTGGCGGGGTATCATGTAATGCACCATTACTATTTTTTTTAGTTGCGATATATTGACACCCCCCCCCCCCTGGAAAACTGACACCTCCCTATAATTAATGTAAAAATTTCGATGGAATTATAAAAAATAAAGGCAGATTTATTGATTAGCAAAAGCCTGTTGTAGGTTTCAACTGGTTAATGGGTACCCATCTCCTTTTTAACCCCCATATCCCACATTATTTTTCTACCAAATGGTGGGAAAGCTTCAATATATATTGCAGAAATGCACCTTTTGGGGGTTTTCATTATAAATATTATTTTCCATGCTTTACTTTGTTATTCTAAACCAAATTTTTAAATTCTTCAATATACCCGTACATGTATTAGCAAAGACAACACATTTAATTCCCTTGAACTGTCATAACTGGAGCTTATTTTAGTTTAAAAATGATATTTGAAAATTTTGAATTACCGTCACGTGTTTACTCTCCCTTACAAGCTATTCTATTAATTATAACAGATTTGTCCAATCAACATTGGTCTATATTTATAATAAATATTTATGCTTTAGCTGGAATAGTGTCATGTATTTATTTAGTGGAAACTCAATCATAAACAAATACTGTAAAAGAGAAATTTTCGTGAGGGGTTTAATTTGGCTGATTTTTGATGTGCACATATTTGCCAAAATTTCCTTTTGTGTAAATTTTGTTTTACATTGTATTACAAAAATAACACAACATAAGTGAGATTCGCAAAATAAAACCTCGCGAATAGATAAAGGAATCAGATTTTGTTGTACGTCTGTACAATTGAAGATCCAATCCTACTTAATCGAAATCTATAATAAAAACTATGGGTCACTATGCTTGCTTCTTCTAGAATTGAGATCAAAGTTTGCTTATTTTTAGTCATTTTTTTCACCGAACTTTACATACAATGCACGGGGAAAATATAGAAAGGCAATTTTTAGCTTAATAGGAATGAAATTTTTATCCATGAGAAGTTGATGTATTTTTGTGAAAAGATAGTTTGTGATGTAATTTATTGGTAACAATAAAAAAAATTATATGTCACCATACTTTTAACGGAGATATTTTACAAAGTTTCCGGATTGAACATTATTTATCGGGGAACGGGAGTTAACTTGCGGCAAAGTAAACGAAATATGATGTTTCATGTCTGTCATTCGATTATGACGTCACAAAGGAAAAGCCGTCAAATTACTGTTCCGGCCCAAAAATCAAACCTACCCCGTATCCAACTTTTTATTTTTCTAATGCATCATTAAAGCTTATAAAGAAGAATTCTGTAAATGATGAAATTGGTGTTTTTATACTGTAATTGTATTTTTGTCTTTTTTTTTTCAGCCAAGCCAATGGATTTCAGATGTTAGCTAATGTATTCCACAGACTTCACCAGTAAGTTAAAACAATAAATGGATGTGGAGTAAAAGTATATGAGACAAAGTCTCTACAAAGACATGGTAGAATAAGCAATGGAACAACATTTTTGTCAAACTTTTGACAAAAGTAAATAAAAAAAAAGGCGAGACTGAGATATGATGACTCCTACAGCTGCAGTGACTGGCAGCATCAATAATTGTATAAGTTGTTTCTTGTGTCTCATTGACATTAACCACTCATGGTAACCGATTGGTATTTAGTATGCAATTGTATGAACATCAGCATAGATCTTTTTCAGTGGCATTTTATGTCTATGCCTCTGCAGTCATGTTTCACTGACTTTGAAATTTGCACTGTTTATCAGATGTTTAAAGTTTAGCTTGTGTATGTTTAACATAAATCTTTAACATAAATCACTCATGGTTATCCATAGATATATAATAATATTTCATGAATATTCATTTGAATTCCATCAGTTTGATAGGTGAACATCGATCAGTGTGAAGTTGTAATTCCTATGAAATACATTTGACCACATGTTCAGGTAGCGAATGAATTTGTAAAAATATAATCCACTTGTAAATGATGTACTTTCCTGTAAATTAATTTGTTTTTTATATTTAGGTTTTAAAATGTAATTATAAGAATTGAATGCATTATTTTGAAGTTTCATAGGGATTATGAAAGTGTTGAAAGGGTGCACATTTTCAACATGAAGCGCTACCGCGCTTCATTAAAAATGTGCTTCAGTCAATACTCTCATATCCCAATGAAACTTCAAAAAAATGCATTCAATTCTTAATTGGTACGCAGTTGCATTAGCATCAATACAGAACAGTTTCAGTGGCATTTTATGTTTATGTCCCTGCAATCATGCTCCACTGATGTTGAAATTTTAAATTGTTTATTACTGTTCATCATAGCCACTTGATATTTAAAATACAGTTACCTCTGACTGAGCATCCAAATGGTGGCTTTGAACCAAAGATCACATCAAGAGTTTATCAAGTGGGTAATTGAGCACAGTTTATGACTTAGATTTCAATATAATAGCTTCTGCTGTAGATCCATGTGCAGATTCAAGTGATGCATGGGACAGACTAGACATATTCTGTGTCAACAGTTTATTATTGTTGTTCTTCATCTTGAAGTCGCCATGAGACTTTCAACAATGAGCTTTGCACATACCTCACACTAAGTTTCTTTATATATGTTTACAACTACAAAAACATTCTTAGGCCTTAGTGTTATTTGAAAAAAAATAGCTGTTGACAAGAATTTTGGTATAAGGTCACACTTGAAACACTGTAACTCAAGTGTAAGCTGATTCAATTTTCCTATAGTGATGCTCTAAAGTTCAGTTGGTCATTAGGTACCGACCATTTAACTTGAAGGGAGGGAGCTATGGTTTTTTCCCAAAAAAAATATTTTGAAGCTGATTTTATGTGAAAAAAAAATTTTGGTGCCCAAAAAAATAATGCTAATTTTGAAAAAATATATTTCGTTGATATAATAAAAAATTTTCATGCAACGCATGAAAAAAAATTTCTGTTAAAAAAAAAATACCCCCTCAAGTTAAATGGTCGGTCCCTTTGGGGAAATGTGGATATATTTACTGTCCAGATGACCAGATCATGTAAAATAAATTTAAAATGACAGATTTTTATGACCATTATATACACCAGTTGTCTGTATCCTGACACAACGTAATCTCTCATATAACTTGGTAAATATTTGTACTTCACAGATGCTCACCAGGACAGTATTTACTGCATCACACTCCAGGGTCATCTGAATGTCAAATCAAAAAGTCTACAGATAATAACAAAAGGTATGTGTTACCATAGTAACCATTTACCACATATCATTGTCATCTGAATGTCAAATTAAAAAGTCTACAGATAATAACAAAAGGTTTGTGTTACCATAGTAACCAATTTAACTTCCTTCCGTGTCATATAATTGTCAAATTAAAAAGTATACATAAATTAGCAAGATATTTGCTACCATAGTAACCATTTTATCACTCTTCAGTGTCATCTGTTGGTCAGAAAGTCTGCAGCTAATAAGAACAAATATGTGTTACCATAGCAACCATTTTACCGGATTTCATTGTCATCTGATCGTCAAATTATAAAAGTACCGTTATACAGAATACATGTTCAGGGATTTTTATTTGTTTGCAGATTTATTTCTGCTGAGCTCCACTTGAGAAAAGATGTTACATTTCTCATTTGTGAAAGAATATCTTTCACTTTATGCACATATTTCTGTTTACTGTATACGACTAATATTTGCTGTATGAACATTTCACGTTTTCAGTCATAGATATATTTGTAGGGTTTTATTATTGCCATTATTCAAGTCCATAAAGTTGATTTAAATTAAAATTCAGGGTGAAATATTGTGGGTATAACTTTTCATGCTTATCAAATCAATTAAATGCAAATTGGGTGAAATAAGTACCCGAAAATAGAACAATACAGTATGTTCTTCCAAATGTTTTGATTTGATCTGCACAGAAGATACAGAAGTAAATATGTTGAAATTGCCATTTTACATTAACTTTGGTACTTTGCTATCTGTTATTAGAATCTCCTTTCAACTAGCCATGAAATAAACTATATTATTATACCTTACATAGTATATTTCATATAATATAATCTAATGAATAATTTTGATGTTTTTCAAAATTTACAACCAGAGTGGAACAATACATGTTGTTCCACCCATGCAACATCATATGATGTTCCCCTCTCAACCGTAATTGGTTCCTAATACTGTTTGAGTTTAAAAATTATAATTCATAGGTATTTAAGCAAAGTGTATGGAACTATGTATGAAATAATCATGCAGTTGGTTTGATTTAATGTTTATTTATATACAATAAGTACTTAATGAAACATACAATAATATACAGAAAGAAAGTATATTCTAATAGATCTGATTATCTTGCGCAAGATGTTAACATGCCAAAACCTGAGAATAATAATTTCCTATTTTGAAACAGTTACTTTTCATAATAAGTTTTGAAAAATTATATCACGTCTTTCATATTTTATTTTCGGTATAATAAAACTTATTGCCTTCATATGTGGTGAACATCAAAGTTGTCAACCCTTGTGAAGTTGTTTTCCCTTAGGCTAAAGCCCTCGGGAAAACAACTTCACTCAGGTTGACAACTTTTGATGTTCACCTTCTATGAAGTCAATAATTATACAGTATCAAATATATATAAATATTACAGGGGAAGTTATGATTTACACATGGACTACTTTGGTTTTATGGGAGGTGAGAAAATTAGCAACCATATACCATGGGTACCAATAGATCCTAATTATATACAACAAAGATTCCACAAGAAAGGAAGAATACCTGCAACCTTTGAACCCAGAGGTAAGTTGTCATGGATATCAAGAGATATTCTAAAAAAATATCACACATTATTGAAATAATAATTTGTTTTCATTTAAATGGCTAATGCATGTATTAATTGTTATAATAGTTTTTCATATGCACCATTTTGAAATATCTCCATGAAAATTGCAAAAGCCATTGGACTGTTGCCTGATTTCCATACTAACAGTACCATTTGCAAAATGATTTGGCATTGATTATTCAATTGAATCTAGACTTATTGGCCTTAAGTAAACTGTTTACACTGGCCAGAAATTTTTATTTTTATTGGTAACAAAATATTTAATTCATTTAACACTAAAAAAAATTCCCAAAATTCTTGAAATGACTTTGCAATTGTTGCTGTCAGACTCTGTTCTTAGGCAATTGATTGAAGGTCATTTCCATCACCTTGGACTTCTAGTTTTGTTTTTTTCCTCCAAAGGCATGAAATAATCATATACTTTTACATGGTCAGACACAAGTACATCTATAAAGGGACTTTACAAAGTTTAGAGATTATGCTTGTTTGCTATGAAGGTAAAAAAAGTTGATTTATGATTGTAAAGCTTTTTTATACGACCGCAAAAAATTTTGTGGTCGTATAATGGTATGGTGCTGTCGTTGTCGTCGTCGTCGGCGTCATTGTCTGTAGACACTTTAAGTTTTGGCCAATAACTCAAATTCAAGTTGATAAATCCTTATGAAATTTTAACACAATGTCCCTTGGCACAAAAGGAAGGTGTGGATTGGTTTTGGTTATTATGGCCCTCCCGTTTTTAAATAGGGGCCAAAAAGGGCAAAATTGGGTGTTTTCACCTATTTAGCTGTAGAATTTTTATTAATTATCGGATTTTGATGGGGTTTCTTTCAGTGTGCTCCTGAGGTAATTTCCACTCAGTTATATGGACAACGGATTTCATGTCGCATGTACCGTTCATGAGATAAATGGGGTCCAAAAGGGGCGAATTTTAAAAATTTTATTTTTTTTATTTTTAGTCTGATTTTGATGCCGTTTTTTGCAATGGATTCCTTATGAAAAATGAATAGGCGCTGCAGCATCAGATTTTTGATAATTTGTTTCCTTTCCGAGTTATGAGGGGCCAAACGGGGCAAAAATTGCAAACATTCAGATTACATAAAATTTTTATTATTCATCGGATTTCAATGGGATTTTTTTCTTTTGATTCCTCTTGATGTAAGCTTTCAGTAATATATCAATGGATTTTGCGTAGCTCTTACAGTTTCCGAGTTATGAGGGGCCAAAGGGGGCCAAAATCGTAAATTTACAGATAACCTAAAATTTTTATTTTTCATCAGATTTTGATGGGATTTTTTTCTTAGAATTCCTCTTGATATAAGCTTTCAGTATACTGTAAACGGATTTTTCGTAGCTCTTACCGTTTCCGAGCTACAAGGGGTCAAAGGGGCCAAAATTGCAAATTTTCAATATACATGTTATGTGAAATCTTTATTTTTCATCTGATTTCGATCAGTTTTTTTCTTTGGATTCTTCTTGATATAAGCTTTCAGTAGTATGTCAACAAATTTGGCATAGCTTTTACCGTTTCCGAGCTAAAGGGGCCAAAGGTGCAAAAATAGCAACTGATTCAAGCTCTTTATTTGGTCCATTTAATTACTGTATCAAGCTCTTTACTGTGTCCTCATTCATTTTCAATTACACTTGTTCAAATTTCAGTATTCGACATGCTGCGGTCGTATAATGCTGCGCTCGGCGGAGCCCTTTATTAACATGTTGGAGAATGGGTAAATGGCAAGATAAAGTACCTACATCTTTATTTGACATAGAGAGAGATCAATGGCTTATAAACAAGTGAAGGATGTGTCACCAATGATTTATTTAGATACTTGTTTTTATTGTTCTGTTGATCTTATTTGTACTTGAATAGACCTAATATGTCGGGATACTGTAAACCGGGAAATTTTTGCGCCGTCTTTATTTTGCGTTAAATTGACAGGGTTTTAGTTCGCGCAGTTTTGAATTTTCGGTGCCCATTTGTTAACCATTGACTTCCATAATAGACAAGTATTTTCGCGCCATTTTATTTTTGCGCTTCCATTCCAAACGCGAAAATAAATCCGCCGCGAAAATATCCCGGTTTACAGTAGTTATTGTTAAACTGCTTTCTTGTTGTATATCACATTAATAAATCTATGAGTTGGAGTCTATCTATAATGAAGGATCATGACTGGTACTTGGATAGATTTCTTTTGTTAGAATAGCTTTGTTATGGTTAAATTTGCCATGATCATTGTTCAATACCTATTTATCGATCAATTTAACAATTGCTTCTACCTACATATATTTAAAAAAAAGTCTTTAATCAGTTTCTTTTATGCAAGACATGGCAATTAAAATCAACAGCTAGAAAGTCAGTTGTATTAAATGATACTTAATTTCTCTTATGTTTCAGATTACAGACAAGGGATGCATAAGAATAAAAAGAAGAAAAAGAAGCGTTAATGAAGGACTTTACTTTTTGTGCCATTCGTTGCATAATCAATGTCAAGTTTTTACAATGATAATTCCTTTTCAATAGGAAGGTGTGTACTCCTAATGGAAAAAGGAATCAAACGAAAGTAATAGATCTTGTGCTAAAAGACCTGCGGCGCAACATAGCAAAGAGAACAATGTTTTAGTCATTTGCAAGATTTTTAACTACATAATATATGACCCCAGGATGAAGAACAACAACAATGCCAGACAAGTAATTCTGATATTTGCGTATTGTTATTTTCTATTATGAATATTTTTGAGAACTGTAAAATCCCAATGCATTCTATTAGAATTGATATCTAATTTAAGTTATTTTGTCTTTGATACATGTATTACTTTGTTTTGTATGGTTTTTGTTATGTGTTTATAATAATTAAATGTTAAAAATTTGTTTGCATTTGTGTGCGCCAACTATAAACTCATTTACCTTATTCCCTGTATTAAGTACCCAGGGCACTTAGAAAATTTGAAAAGGGGGCACTTATTAAGTAGGGCAAAAACTGTGTTCCAAAACGAAGCTCTTGTAACGAAATTCCTCGATCTTTCATAAGTACACAATGTAATCAATGTAAAAATGCTTAAACTATCCAAATCTTTGACAAACAGAAGAAAAGAATAAGGGGGATCAGTTGTTTGTACAAAAACATGATAAATTGAATGTTTTCAACCGGAATCTCATGCATAGGCATGCGCAATTGATAAAATACAAATCAATGATGGAAAACGTATGAAATAAATATGGAAATTATTGGTTCTAGTTGGAATTTTAATTGGGCGCTGAAGGATTTAAACTAAATTAAGGACAGGTGGCGCCTATAGCAACAGGGGCACTTAATACGAGAAATACGGTAATATCGGTACATTACAAATGAATACTGAAGCAAAATGCTAAAAAGGGAAAACTTAAACCTACAATCAAAAATTTTTAGAAAACCTTAGAAATACAAAAATACCAATGTTGCATAGAAAACTGTAAATTCAGTTATGCTGTACACGTGTTTCAAGGAGTAACCTCTCGTCAGCAGCATTAGAATCAAATAATATGGAAAGCCATTATCCAAAAAATAGTAAGAAAAGAAGTACTCATTACCAAAAATACTGAAATAGGAAGCCAAATACAGTACTAAGGACATCTACCGTGTGCCATACAAGGAATGAAGCCATAGTATTTTTAGCTCACCTGGCTTATGCCAGGGTGAGCTTTTGCCATCACTTTGCGTCCGTCGTCCGTCCGTCGTAAACTTTTCATTCAAAGATCTTCTCCTCTGAAACTACTGGGCCAAATGGAACTAAACTTGGCCACAATAGTCCTTGGGTGGTCCCCTACAAAAAAGGTGTTTTTCAGGTCCGTGCGATATCCAAGATGGCCGCCAGCGGGAAACATAGTTTTAACATTGGATCCTATGGGAAAACACGTTCAAAGATCTTCTTCTCTGAAACTACTGAGCCAATTGGCACAAAACTTGGCCACAATAGTCATTTGGTGGTCCCTTACAAAAGAGGTGTTTTTCAGGTTTGTGCGATATCCAAGATGGCCGCCAGCAGGAAACATAGTTCTAACATTGGACCCTATGGGAAAACACATTCGAAGATCTTCTTCTCTGAAACTTCTGAGCCAATTGGCACCAAACTTGGCCACAATAGTCCTTTAATGGTCCCTTACAAAAAAGGTGTTTTTCAGGTTTGTGCGATATTCAAGATGGCTGCCAGTGGGAAACATAGTTTTAACATTGGACCCTATGGGAAAACAATTTCAAAGATCTTCTTCTCTGCAACTACTGAGCCAATTGGCAACAAACTTTGTCACAATAGTCCTTTGGTGGTCCCTTACAAAAAAGGTGTTTTTCAGGTCGGCTCGATATCCAAGATGGCCGCCATCGGGAAACATAGTTTTAACATTGGACCCTATGGGAAAACACATTCAAAGATCTTCTTCTCTGAAACTACTGAGCCAATTGGCACCAAACTTGGCCACAATAGTCCTTTGGTGGTCCATTACAAAAAAGGTGTTTTTCAGGTCTGCGCAATATCCAAGATGGCTGCCAGCGGGAAACATATTTTTAACATTTGACCCTATGCGGGAAAACACATTCAAAGATCTTCTTCTCTGAAACTATTAAGCCAATTGGCGCCAAACCTGGTCACAATAGTCCTTTGGTGGTCCATTACAAAAAGTGTGTTTTTCAGGTTTGCATGATATTCAAGATGGCTGCCAGTGGGAAACATAGATTTAACATTGGACCCTATGGGAAAACAATTTCAAAGATCTACTTATCTGAAACTACTGAGCCAATTGGCACCAAACTTGGCTACAATAGTCCTTTGGTGGTCCCTTACAAAAAAGGTGTTTTTCAGGTCTGTGCGATATCCAAGATGGCCGCCAGCGGGAAACATAGTTTTAACATTGGACCCTTTGGGAAAACACATTCAAAGATCTTCTTCTCTGAAACTATTAAGCCAATTGGCGCCAAACCTGGTCACAATAGTCCTTTGATGGTCCCTTACAAAAAAGGTGTTTTTCAGGTTTGCGTGATATTCAAAATGGCTGCCAGTGGGAAACATAGATTTAACATTGGACCCTATGGGAAAACAATTTCAAAGATCTTCTTCTCTGAAACTACTGAGCCAATTGGCTACAAACTTGGCCACAATAGTCCTTTGTGGTCCCTTACAAAAAAGGTGTTTTTCAGGTCGGCTCGATATCCAAGATGGC
>MJUU01001641.1:176219-187668 GCA_002080025.1 Modiolus philippinarum
ATTTTAGAAAAAAAAGTATTCTGCTAAATTTTATGTTTTGTTTTTCCTATTGGAAATGCCTTTTATCTATGTCAGCCATGGTCCAGGTGAGCGATACAGGCTCTTGAGAGCCTCTTGTTAAGGGGTTAGAATTTTGATAAAAACAGTAAATTTCAATCAAACGCAAGTAAATTTTCATGTCAGACAAGTCTGACTATTGGACTGGTGAATACCCTCAGGGACCTCTGGTCCACCAGCAGTGGCATTGGTCCAATGGTTTAAAAATGCAAAAATACCGATGTTGCATAGAAAACTGTAAATTCAGTTATGCTGTACACGTGTTTCAAGGAGTAACCTCTCATCAGCAGCATTAAAAAAATTCAGACGACATGTCAAAGATAAAACAAATAAACAAAGCATAAGCTATGTGAACCCTACAAAAACTGGAGATATTGTCAGGTGCTCTGGAACAGTAAGCATAATCTGCTCCACAGCTGTTATACTGCAAATGAAAAGTCAGATATTTGTCAGTTTATGTAGGATTATAAACCCTGGATCTATTCAAAAATATATTATGGTATCTTTGCTTAATAGATACATTGTAACAATATGTCAACTTTCATTACAATGATCAGATTAAATACAGGTAGTGTTACACCAACAAGATAAATATCCCTGCATTGGACCTTTTATAATATTCATGAAAATTTGAAATATAACACTCAAATTATATGCATTTACGCATCAAGTGTTTTCAAATCTTTAGGTCTGGTGCCACACATCCTCTATGATCTTTACGGTCCATGCCTACAATATGCGCACAATTTAACTACGTTGACTTCAACACCAAATAAAATCCTGATGCCTTCAAAAATGAGCTAAATCCCACAGCCTTCAACAATAACGAAAATTCTGCAGCTTTCTAAAATGAAATGAGTCAATCGTACATCCTTGATGATGGTCAAGGAGTAAACCCTTCAACCCTCAACAAAAAGTAAAAGTACTACAACCTTGAACTTCTAGCAAACTGACAGCCTTTCACTGGGACAACTTTCAAGGTAAAAATCCTTCAGCCATCAATTAGGATTACCGGCAAATCCAACAACCTTCAAAAAGTACCAAGAACATACAACCTGCAACAAGTAGTAAAAATCACATTTCCACCTAGATTTTATGTCTTCATGAACTAGTTCCTCTTTATTTATCTGCCAACCCCGACCTGCCGATGGTGTGGGGTTTCCTCATTGTTCATTGAAGATCTAATGGTTGCTTTCAGTTGTTCTTACTCCCCTTTGGGTCGTTGTCTCTTTGGCACATTCCCAGTTTTCCTTCTTTTCAGCTTACCTGACCCAAAGGGTCAGTTTGAGCTATTGCCATCACTTATCGTCCGTCGTCAGTCCGTCCATCTGTCCGCTCTCTTTTCACATTTTCATCAACTCCTCTGAAACCACAGAAGCAAATTCAATTAAACTTCACAAGAATGGTGTATGGAAGGTCCTCAACAAATATTGCTCATTTTGTTCCGATCCAACAAAAAACATGGCCGCCAGCACGGAACTTATATTTAACATTGGACCCTTTGGGAAAAACATCATTTTTATCAACTCCTCTGAAACCACTGTTCAAAGCAAATTAAACCAACCTTTACAGGAATGACGTATGGAAGATCCTTAACAAAGATTGCTCATTTCATTCTGATCCGACAAATAACATGGCCACCAGCGCAGAGCTTGTATTTTGCTTTGGACTCAATGTGAAAACATCTTTTTCGTCAACTCCTCTGAAACCCATGAAGTAAATTCAACCAAACTTTAAAGGAATGATGTATGGAAGGTCCTTTACAAAGATTGCTCATTTTGTTCTGGTCCGACAAAAAACATGGCCTCCAGCGCGGAACTTATATTTAACATTGGATCCTATGGGGAAAAACATCATTTTTCGTCAACTCCTCTGAAACCACTGAAGCACATATACAGGAATGATGTATGGAAGATCCTTTACAAAGATTGCTCATTTTGTTCCAATCCGGCAAAAAACATGGCTGCCAGAGTGGAACTTATATTTAACATTGGACCCTTTGGGGAAAATGTCATTTTTAGCTCACCTGGCCTAAAAGGCCATGTGAGCTTTTGCCATCACGTTGCATCCGTCGTCCGTCAGTCCGTCATCCATCCGTAAACTTTTACATTTTGACTATCTCCTCAGAAACCACTGTACCAATTTGAACCAAACTTTACAGGAATGATGTGTGGAAGGTTTTCTACTTAGTTTGCCGAATTGTTTTTCCAAACCGCCAAAAAACATGGCCGCCAGCGCTGAACTTATGTTTAACATTGGACCCTACGGGAGAAAGAATATGTTTGCTATCTCCTCTAAAACTACTGAAGCAAATTGAACCAAACTTTACAGGAATGATGTATGGAAGGTCCTTTATGTAGAATGCCGAAATTTTTCTGATCCGCCAAAAAACATGGCCGCCAACACTGAACTTATGTTTAACATTGGACCCTATGGGAAAAAGCAGGTTTAATATTGGACTCTAAGGGGAAAAGCATACATTTGCTATCTCCTCTGAAGCTACAGAAGCAAATTGAACCAAACTTTACAGGAATGATGTATGGAAGGTCCTTTATGAAGACTGCCTAAATTTTCCTGATCCCCTAAAAACATGGTTGCCAGGTGCAGAACTTAGTTAAACATTGGAAAAAGCATATATTTGCTATCTCCTCTGAAGCTACAGAAGCAAATTGAACCAAACTTTACAGGAATGATGTATGGAAGGTCCTTTATGAAGATTGCCTAAATTTTCCTGATCCCCTTAAAAACATGGTTGCCAGGCGCAGAACTTAGTTAAACACTGGAAAAAAGCATATATTTGCTATCTCCTCTGAAGCTACATCAGCAAATTGAACCAAACTTTACAGGAATGATATATTGAGGGTCTTTTATATAGATTGCTGAAATTTTTACCATCTGCTAAAAATATGGGTGCAGCGCAGAACATAGTTTAACATGGGACCCTATGGGAAAATCATATCCGCTAAAGCTACTGAAGCAAACTGAACCAAACTTAACAGGAATGATGTATGGGAGGTTCTTCACATAGATTGCCCATAATTTTCCGATTTCATAAAAAAAATGGCTGACAGCACGAAACATAGTTTTACATTGGACCCTATGGGAAAAGCGTAAATTTGCTATCTCCTCTGAACCTACTGAAGCAAATTGAACCAAACTTTACAGGAATGATATATGGAAGGTCCTTCAAATAGGTTGCTGAAAATTTTCTGATCTACTAAAAAACATGGCCGCCAGTGCAGAACATAGTTTAACCTAGGACCCTATGGGAAAAGCATTATGTTCTATCGTTTCTGAAGCTACTAAAGCAAATTGAACCAAACTTTACAGGAATGTTGTATGGAAGGTCCTCAATGTAGATTGCCGAAATTTTTCCCATCCTCTTAAAACATGGCTGCCATCGCAGAACATAGTTTAACAATGGACCCTATAGGAAAAGCATATATTTGCCATCTCCTCTGAAGCTATTTAGGCAAATTGAACCAAACTTTACAGGAATGATGTATGGAAGGTCCTTCACATAGATTGCTGAAAATTTTCTGATCCAATAAAAAATATGGCCGCAAGCACGAAACATAGTTTATCATTGGACCCATGAGAAAAACATATTTTGGCTATTTCCTCTAAAACTACTGAAGCAAGCTGCACCAGACTATACTAGAATGATGTATGGAAGGTCCTTCACAAAGATTTCTGAAATTTTCCTGATCCTTCAAAAAGCATGGCCATCAGAGTAGAACATTAAGTTTAACATTAGAGTCCCTATAGGAAAAACATATTTTGGCTATCTTCTCAAAAACTACGGAAGCAAACTGAACCAAACTTCACAGGAATAATGTATGACAGGTCATTCACACAGATTGCCAAAATTTTTTCCAATTTGCCAAAAACATGGCTACCAGAGGGGTACATAGTTGAACATTTTGTCTGAAATAAGCATTGTGTTGTTTTATCACTTAAAGGCAAGTTTGCTTCAAAACCTGGTGAGCGATACAGGCTCAGCCTTCTGAGCCTCTGGTTATCAACTCCTCTCAAACCACTAAAAAATTCAACCATATTTTACAGGAATGATGTATGGAAGGTCCTTTACAATGATTGCTCATTTTGTTCCGAATCCGACAAAAAACATGGCCACTATGCAGAACATCTAAAACCCTGTTGTTCTGCATTTTGTCAGGTGAGCGATACAGGCTCAGTCTCTGAACCTCTAGTTTTCTAGAAATTACAAAATTTGATATTACCTTGGATAAGTTGACAGTATGATGGGTGCTGTATATGTAGCATCTGATTTCAATCTCTGTTTATATGAGAATTTAAACTGAAAGTGCATTAGTTTGAATGTTGTTTGTGATTTTATATTTTTAGCTTGGATGGTTTAAGCAGTATGTCAACAGATCTGACGTATGTCTTACTGTTTCCGGGCTATAAGGGGTCAAAGGGGCCAAAATTGCAATTGTAAGAAATATGTGAAATCTTTATTTTTCATCAGATTTTGATTGGATTTTTTCTTTGGATTATTCTTATTGTAAACTTTATTTTCACTATTTTGTGTCCAGCTAATTTCTGTATCATACTTATTATTGTGTCCATCTAATTACTGTGTCTACATTTGCTTTAAATTACAATTGGTCAAATTTTAGTGGTCAGCATGCTGCGGTCGTATCATGCTGCGCTCTGCGTAACCCTTTATTTTAAAATGCCCTCAAGTCAAGGTCAAGTTGTCTACATATATGGTACTGCTTGAAAGAACTTGTAGAAAGTCACATATGTACTTCATATGAACACTCTAGCATTAAATGGCAACCCTATAAACCAAGGTCAAAATTGTTTAAGCTGCTCTTAGAGCAAGGTCTAGTAAAAAAAAATGGTATTTTCAGAATTCTCTTTTTATATGCAAGCTTCATGCCAAACTTAAAGAACACACTAGTTCTTAACATTTCCATTCTATAAGCAAGACTAGCTTTTTAGTTCATTTGGCTATGCCAAGGTGAGCTTTTGCCCATACTTGGCATCCATCGTCTGTCATAATTTTTCATTCAAAGATCTTCTATGAAACCACTTGGCCATCTGGAACCAAATTTTGTCAAAATAGTCCTTGAATGGTCCCCTTTAAACTTTTTATCTTTTTACCTCATCGAGAATGGCCACCAGCATGGAAAAGTTTTAACATTGGACCCTAGCTGAAAACACATTCAAAGATCTTTGCAGAAACTAACAGTCCAGTTATAACCACATTTATCAAAATGATTCCTAGATGGTTCCTTCCAAAAAAGGTATCGAGCAGGTCTGTACTTCATCCATGATTGCTGTCATCGGGAACATCGTTTAAACATTTGACCCTATGAGAAACACATTCAAAGATCTTCATCTCAATAAAGGGCCAAGCTGAGTGCAGCATAATATGACCGCAGCATGTCGACCTCTGAAATTTAACAAGTGTAATTAAAGTGACTGTGGACACAATTAAGAGCATGACCCAGTAACTAGATGGACACAATAAAGAGTTTGACATAGTAATTAGCTGAACACAAACTAGGGAACATTAAAATCAGCCCTTTTGATCAATGGTAGCTCAGGAACTGCAAGAGTTACACATAATCTGTTGACATAATTATACTGACAGCTTACATCAAGATGCATGCAAAGAAAGAAATCCAAATGAAATCTGATTAAAAATAATGATTTTACATACATTTGTATTTTCAAAAATTGCAATTTCGGGCCCGTTGACTCTGGATAGTTCCGAAACAGTAGGAGATACACTTAATCTTTTGGCATACTACTGCAAATTCACAATGAGAGCTAGGAATCCAAAGAAAAAAAATCCTGTCAAAATCTGTTGCAAAATAAAGATTTCACATATTTCTAAAATTGCAATTTTGGCCCCTTTGACCACTTATAGCACTGAAAAGGTAAGAGATATGCCACATCTGTTGGCATACTACTGAAAGCTTACAATAAATGGAATCCAAATAGAAAAATCCAATAAAAATCTGATGAACAATAAAGATTTCATATTTTTCTAAAAATTTCAATTTTTTCCCCTTTGACCACATATAGCTCAGAAATAGTGAGAGCTACGCCTAATCCATTGACATACTACTGAAAGATTACAATGAGAGGAATCCAAAGCAAAAAATCCCATTGAAATCAGAGGAAAAATAAATTTTAGGTAACGGTAAGAGCTATGTCAAATCTGTTGACACACTACTGATCCCTTGCAATGAGAGGAATCCAAAGAAAAGAAATCCCATCAAAATCTGATCTAAAATAAAGATTTCACATATTTCTAAAAACTGCAATTCTGGCCCCTTTGACCCCTTATAGCTCAGAAAGGGAAAGAGCTACACTAAATCTGTTGACATACTACTGAAATAGAAAAAAGAAGGGAAACGGGGAATGTGTCAAAGAGACAACAACCCAAAGGGGAGTAATAACAACTCAAAGCCACCATAAGATATTCAATGAACGGTGAGAAAATCCCACACCCAACGGCAGGTCGGAGTCAGCCCCTGAATAAAGATTAATCAAGTTCAGCAAAATAAACATCCTAGACTCCTATAGACATAAAGTAAACTAACTAGAAAAAAGACAAGACACACAAAGGCTTAATAAATTTCCTGACTTAGGACAGGCGCAAACCTGCTGCGGCGGGGTTCAAGTAGTTTTATTGGGCCCAAACCTTCCCCCTACAGCCAATGTGATATATCAAAAAAACAATCTTAACAACAGTAAAATTCAGTTGGCAACAGGACTGAGTCAATTGTGAAAAATGAAACTGAAAGCCTACAATGAGAGGAATCTAAAGAAAAAAATCCCATTGAAATCAGATGAAAAATAAATATTTTAGGTAATCTGCATGTTTGCCATTTTGGTCCCTTTGGGCCCCTCATATCTTGGAAAGGGAACAAAGTATCAAAAATCTGGTGATGCAGCACTATGTTAATTTTTCATAAGGAATCCATTGCAAAAAACTGCATCAAAATCGGACTAAAAATAAAAAATTAAATTTTTTGAAATTCGCCCCATTTGGGCCCCATTTATCTCGTGAGCGGTACATGCCACATGAAATCCGTTGCATACACCAGCTTTTCGAAGGAGTACACTGAAAGAAACCCCATCAAAATCTGACGAATAATAAAGATTCTACAGTCAAATATGTGAAAACACCCAATTTTACCCTTTTTGGCCCCTTTTTCTAAACTAGGCAGGGCTAGGAACACTAAATTATGACCTGGGCTTAAGTTTGTGGCAAGAAACCTCATACTAAATTTTGAAAATGATCCATTCACTGGAACCAAAGTTATACTGTCCACAGACATGAAAATACCCAATTTTTACCCCTTTTCGGCCCCCTTTTCTGAAACAGGTGGGGCCACAAACCCGACATTAAAACCCGGGCTTAACCTTATACCAAGAAACCTCATACTGAAATTTGAAAATGAGCGTTCACTAGAAACAAAGTAATGCTCGCCACAGACATTGACGCCGACGTAGATGCCGACGGCAACAACTGACCCATACCATAATACGACCACAAAAATTTTTGCGGTCGTATTCAAAAAACAACTATAACCTTGCTTCTTGAAGTTGGAGTGTTATATTTGGTATGTTCTTTTCTAATTATGACAGCTTAAATGAGGTTTTTAAAAGTACCATACATGTGTATGTTGACATTTTGACTTTGCCTAGTCCTCAGGGCATTATATATGCCCCAACACTACAGATGTAATATTTGTTCAACCTGCTCTAGTATCTCGGAACTGGACTTAAAGAAAAACTTATTCAAGTCACTCATACTTAAAAGGTAGATCAAGGTAATTCTTATACCAACACAAGAGTGGACCTTAATAGATGTCTTGCCCGTCCCTGCTTGGTCACTAAAACAGTCATGTACTACTCAGGAGAAATCTATAATCCAAATATTATTACCGTAGCACTTATTCTAATCAGAAAAACTTAACTTTGTTCACTAGACCATCAAATTGAGGTCAAGGTCAAAAGCC
Organism: Modiolus philippinarum; assembly: GCA_002080025.1. Classification (NCBI taxonomy): domain Eukaryota; kingdom Metazoa; phylum Mollusca; class Bivalvia; order Mytilida; family Modiolidae; genus Modiolus; species Modiolus philippinarum. Next base: position 184,283 of record MJUU01001641.1, read on the forward strand.
ATAAGGCAGACTGACATGTACTAACCAGGACCAAGCTACATGTACATACCAAATATCATTGACCTATAGCTTGTAGTTATTGAGGAACAGACTTAAGCAAAAAAAAACTTAACCTGGTCACTGGACCGTGGAATTGAGGTCAAGGCCAAAAGCCATATGACAGACTGACATGTACTAACCAAGACTAAGCTACATACCAAATATCATTGACCTATAGCTTGTAGTTATTGAGAAACAGACTTAAGAAAAAAAACTTAACCTGGTCACTGCACCATGAAATTGAGGTCAAGGCCAAAAGCCATATGGCAGACTGACATGTACTAACCAAGACCAAGCTATATACCAAATATCATTGACCTATAGCTTGTAGTTATTGAGAAACAGACTTAAGCAAAAAAACTTAACTTGGTCACTGGACTGTGAAATTGAGGTCAAGGTCAAAAGCCATGAGGCAGACTGACATGTACTAACCGAGACCAAGCTATAAATCAAATATCATTGACTTATAGCTTGTAGTTATTGAGAAACAGACTTAAGCAAAAAAACTTAACCTGGTCACTGGACCATGTAATTGAGGTCAAGGTCAAAAGCCATATGGCAGACTGACATGTACTTTCAAAGACCAAACTATATACCAAATATCATTGACATATCACATGTAGTTATTGAGAAACAGACTTAAGAAAAAAACTTAACCTGGTCACTGGACTGCGAAATACAGGTCAAGGTCACATGATTTTTGGTCTGGCAGATAGGGTTCGCGGTAAGCTACCTATGGACCAAATATAAAGTTCCTACATCAAAGGCTTCTATATAATAACTTGAGTTTACGCCCCAGTCGCCGTCATACTTTGCACACCTATGTCTCGCTTTCCGTGACTTTCGTCGTGGGCGAGACAATCAAAAAGTGAAAAACTATTGAAGATGCACAACTTGTATAACTCTTGTATAACTTGAAGTACAAAAGATACGTCAATTCTAACTTTGTGACTGACAGAAAAGCATGCAATGGTAACAATGAAGTCATTTACTAAATGTATGATTTGAATCTAGATCAAGAATCCAATATAGCTACTACCAAAGATCAAAGCTAACCATTGGACCTTACGCAAAATAATTTCAGACTGCCACATCCGTTTCATGGATCAAGGAGTTTCATCTTTGTTTACAATCAACAATAAAACAAGTAGCCAGGTGAGCAATAGAGGCTCATGTGAGCCTCTTTATTTATTCAGATACGACTTCAATATTTTAACAATATCACATTACTGAATAAAATTATTCCATCACTGTACACCAGGAATATTAAAATATAAAATGCTCTTTTTGATTCTAATTAAATATCACAGTCAACTTTTCCTTATAACTGTTGTTTTATGGATCGTCATCCTGGTGGATCAAAGTTATGTAGGAACACAAGAGACTGGGGCTGTAACTTCTCTCTACATAATGGACATTCAGGCTGCAAAAAATAAAGAAATATCTATATTAATACATATGCAATCCTTAAATGAGACTCACAGACACTACTAACTATGAAGATACTATGCAAACACGTCTTTAAGCCAATTTCAGATAGAGCTTTTTGTGTTTGGAGACAGAAATACTTCCTGAAAGTGTTAAAGGGAAAATTCGCGATTTTTTACATGTTGGCTTATTTTGTTCCTTGTAATGAAAAATGCATATATTTCAAGTTTTTTTAAAAAAAAATAAAGAAGTTATTAAAGAATTTCTGTAATAATATTTTGACTGTAATTGTAGGTTGTGACATCAAAACCTACTACTGAATCATGGGAAATATCTTTAAAAGTCTGCATCGATACAGATCAGTTTACGTAATTTAAATCGCACAGATGATTCTTGATGTGGCTAATAATCAAAAAATAAAAAGGATGTAAATAAACCCCAAAGGAATTTAAATAAAAAATACTTTTTTGTCTTTATGAATTTATACGATTGAAATGATTTAACTGAAAGCGCAAATCCTAATTTTGTATATTGAAGGATGGATATACTTAGCTATTTATATTACATAAAACTTTTTTATTTCCTCTTTTTTTAACTGTTGCGTTATTCTTCAATATCAATCGTTCAATGATTAATTTTTGACATTGACAAGCGGCAAGCAATCTTTGATGTCCATGATCTCTCACACACAGGTGACACGGATTTTAACACCTGTGTCCCCTCAGGTGTTGCATAATAATTTCTAAGCCAATTTGCAAATCTTTACGTGATTACCTATACGATGATTGATGGAAATTACATCAATAGAAACAATATACTGAGGTTATAATTGCCTGTGGGTGCACGTTTGGTTGTATACAATATTGGATGGGATTTGAAAACATACTTTATAAAAATCGATCTTCTATTGTTTTTTTTGTTTGTTTTTTTTTCAAAATATAAAAAAATGTGTCATTCAGATATCAGACTTCATAAGAGATAAGTAAAATATTGAAAACAAGAGGGCTTATAATTGACAATGATGAGTCAAGATATTCTAATTAAAAACAAGTAGAACTGTATAAAGTTCGCCGAATGTGTTATAAAAGGGGAAATCTAATCAATGTTATAGTGTTTTTTTTTTTATGAATAGAAATCAAATTAAAAATTGATTGCGTTAGTATTAAAATGGAAAAAAATACAAGCATATATATAGACATCATTCACATTGTCGCATAATCTTGAATATACATGCATTTATAAGATTGGTGAGCCCAAGAGTCGTATAAAAAATAATTTGCTTAGACTTTTATTTACTACAGGTTTTAGGCACCTAAACTCTATTTCATTTAGAAAATGCTTTTTATCTTGAATGATTTCTCATTACTGTAATATTGTAAAATTTTATTATTGATCTCAGAAAATTTACATCTACACAAAACTGACAAAAATATTTCTTGCTAATTACATGACACGGAATGCATATCTAAAATATGAGTATGGTTTGTTTTTATGCTTAAAACCCGTATTCTACCCCTCCTGGTTAACAAATACTGTACATAATTTTGTGTTTTTATACTTCCACACATGCAAATTGTATTTATTAATTATATATATTTATCTTCTCTGCAACTAAGCTTAGTTCAAGACAATAAAGATATTCATATTCATTAACAAATATGTGTGAATTAGTGGGTCCACTAGAAATATCGCGTTTGTAAATTCTCAGAAAGAGAAGAATATGAGAAATACACAAAATGCTTTGAAAATGTAAGGGATACAAGAAAAGAACGTGTTAATGATATAAACCTTAAAAAAGTAATGTTTTTCTGTGAAATACATGCCATGTACTAATGATAATGTACTAAGCACTGCTCGCTATAGTTGAAAAGTATTTGGGCTGTCATCAGAACATTGAGATAAATTGGCAAAGTTTGTGC
>MJUU01001641.1:187678-197980 GCA_002080025.1 Modiolus philippinarum
TTCATTTTTTAATTGCTTGCCTCCGAGGTTAAATAACATTGATGGATAAACATGATATATTACTTTCGCTTATGAATCGGAATTTATCCGACTGTATGCAAGTTTTGTGTAATAAATAGTGTTTGGATGAGAGAGAGAGGTACCATAGTATAAACCACACTAATACTTCCTGTCATGGCCACAGGTAAGTACATGTTAGTTGATTGGGGGTAATAAACAGTTTTGTTGTTTTGTTGGAATACAATCTGTCAAAAATTTACCTGTCGGTGTGGTGTGTCTTATTATCCCGGCTAATTTTATTCCAATTAGTTGTAGAGCAGTCTGCTCGTCAGAACATAGATTTATTATATCCATTGTCAGAAATTCGCATTGCACATTTTGATATTTTCAAACATTTTTTTAAAAATAAAATGTTGGTTTTGTACCTATATGTGATCAAAATATTGAACAAAACCAGGAAAAGTATATACTACGCTTTTTTCATACAATCATTTAGTTAGACAACCGTCTGCTTCACATTGATAAAGAATGTACATGATGGCAACGGTAGGTCACCGTTATTTGGACATATCTTGACAATTTCTATCGAGAGGATGGCAAAATGGCGACCCGCACGAAGTCAATCTCATCGAAATATCGATCTCGTTGCACTAACCCTTTGGAATAAAACATTAATATAGAAGTATACTGGTTCATTTATACAAAAGGAAAATAATATCAAATTTTAATTTTTTTTGCAAATTTTCCCTTTAAATCTTTTAGTGAGAACAAGAAACATCGGCCTTGTACAGTACATGGCTATCTTGGAAAATCCTGCATTTTTTTCTCGAAAGATTTGAATATGATGTGATACATCAAAACTTTTAAACAGATGTGTCTTAAACGTGAGTTGATATTATATTGTGATTCTAAAGCAGTCTCATTTTTCACAAATATTCCCCACTTTGAAATATTCATTCCTGATATTAAAGAGCATTCACGTGGTATATTCAACTTGGACATTATAAAAAGAATTTTGGAAATGTATAACAGTTTGCTCTGTTGGCTTAAGGGCATATCCAACAGTTTCTTGTTATATTGTCATTTTGACAATTTTCAGATATATCATGAAACAAGTACAGAGGATTCCAAAAATGACAAGAAAATAATGGGTCACTGATTTTGTTTCCATGGGAATCAAGGTTAAAAATTGGTTAGTTTTGCCTTTTTTAAAGAAAAATCAAGTTATAGTTTGAAAAATAATGGATAAAATAATTTCAATCTAATCGATACCAAAGTGACAGAATTTTAAAGACTTACATAAAAAAATAATTTTATATGAGAAAGTATGTTCTATTCCTCTAGGCAAATGAATATTTATACTATAACTAATCCGAGATTCTGATTATCGCAAAATATTCAACGAATGATCGAATAACGCAGTAATTCACAAATGCGGGCAGCGCATGAGTGAATTACAGCGTTTTTCGATCATGAGTTGAATATTTTCCATAATCAGAATTCCGGATTAGTTATTGTTTTTTATTATATAGACCTTCTCACATAAAATATAGCGGTTTAATTTAAGATTCATTGCATGAACTACGTTTTCTATGTTAATCCGCTGCGACGTTTGCTTAACAACAACGTTGACAACGTCTATTGTGACGTCACTTCCNAGAGTGAAATTATGGAAAATAATTTCACAGTTAATTATCACTTTTCTTTCACTGAGAAATCTCAATTTTTCACCGCAATCTATATAATAAATAGCTTTAATTATGGTATAAGTGGCATAAAATTTCCCCATTACAAATTTAATTTTACAATATTTTACAGATTTCTCATATTGTCGATCTTATGAAATTTTGATATCATGTACTTTTAACAATATGCTACTCGAAAATCTCAAAAATCACATAGGTCATCGAGTTCATTTCCGAGTAAATCATTGAAATATGCAACTTTTAACAAATCGCCCATCGCTAACACCCATAAAGTCCGCCCTTGAAGGCACAAGTTACCTTTTTCTTCGCAAACAATGAGAATGACTTTATGACGTTACATTTATCAACGTCATATTCCTGGAAAACATTGCCTTCTTTTGTGTTTGGTATTATCTCCCCTGAAACAACTGGATATGCCCTTAAACTGCATGAATGAGCTAGCCCTAGACAGGTTGAAGTTGCACACTAGTACAGATGGGTTTGTTTTCAAAATAATAACTTTTCAATACTTTTTTTCTGTTGCTAAAATTAACATTTTCTCTAAAGATTCTGCCTGTTAATTTACTCATATGACCACAAATGAAGCAATTAAATAATGTACAGTCAAACTTCAATGTCTCAAACAGACAAGGAACTGATGAAAACAGTCTGAGCTATCTAAGTTGGATTCTCTAAAACAGTCTGAGCTATCTAAGTTGGATTCTCTAAAACAGTCTGAGCTATCTGAGTTGGATTCTCTAAAACAGTCTGAGCTATCCAAGTTGGATTCTCTAAAACAGTCTGAGCTATCTGAGTTGGATTCTCTAAAACAGTCTGAGCTATCTAAGTTGGATTCTCTAAAACAGTTTGAGCTATCTAAGTTGGATTCTCTATCATCTTGAACAAAAGGACAACAAAAAAAGTTTTGAGAAATTCATAATGTTCCAGCTATAGGGTCTGTAAGTCTTGTCATGTGACACCAAGAAATCACAATAAAATCGTAATTTGAAAACATTTCTCGCCAAAATATGACGTTCAAAGTTTTTGTTTCAAAGGTCATATATTTTTGTAAAAAACGCAACTTCCGGGTACAACTTATGTGCCGGGAAGTTTTCAAAATTTGACGAGACTTACAGACCCTATTGTAGTACGGGCCATCAATGTGCAGCTGTATATGTACATTATGAAAATGATGATATAAATCACAAACCTTATTTAGACACCATTCATGTATACAGTTCCAGCAGAACAGATGTCCACATGGTGTCGCTGTTGTACTCTGTCTATTCTCCAGACACAAGGCACATTTTAAGACAGGGTTGGACACTTCACTAAAAATAAGAAAACATATGTTTTTTGTCTGTACATTTACCTCCAACAAAGTTCGCAAAAATCATCTGTCCAGAATATTCATCTCTTGTGATGATCCCAATGATTGTTTAAAAAAATGTCTTTATTGGTTACTTTTCTTTCTGTAGGAATGACAAAAAAACTGAATTTTGCAGACTTATGACTGAATGGCCATTTTTTTTCATATTTAACTATGCCCCTACTTAGCAGGGAGTGCAAAACAAATCTGTGGACATTCATAAACAATACTAACTTATTGTCTCCCCTTCCATATTTCTTTAAAAAAAATTTAGATACCACAAAAGGTAGTTGAATTAGTTTCTATAATTCTATAATTCTCGTTCAAGTTTCATACTTCCCAAGCAGAGTTAGAACAAAAAAATTGATGACTAACATGGGTATAGATTTGTTGTCAGTTGCTGACTGGGCAGACTGGTCAATGATATAAATGTCTGTTTCAATTTCTAGAAATAATGTGTTTGAATGGTGATTAAATTAGCATCTGGACTTTGTTTGTTAAATTGTTTTTTTTTTCATTTTCCCACTAAAATTACTCAATCTACCCAGTATTGGTTATATTTCTGTTTATTATGTATATTTGTCTAATCTCGATAGTTAAATTTTAACATTTTAAAGTTCTAGGTAAACCTGGAACTTCATTAAAAATATGAAAATTAACCATCTCAATTTGAAAAAAATATAATAATAAATGGGAAATAATGTTAGAAAATATATGAAAACTGCAGTGTTTTATTTGTATTTTACTTTATATTTTATTTTACTTTATATTTAGTTACCTTTCATCTTGGTCAGTTGTTTCCATTTTGAATTTCTTTACAATATTTCCTCTGTTCTTAAAAGCATTGTAAGCTTGAACAACAACACTTCCTGTAAGCTGTATTAGAGACAACCAACCAAGGATTTTAAAGCTCTGTGTCAGGACATTATTTCCCTGGTTCTCTTTCTGAAGGCTATACTTCACCTATAAATAAAGTATAATTAGAATACAAGGTATGACAAGAAATAGCATGATCAACACTGTCCTGATAAAACTGCTTTGGTAATCAAATATAGCAATAGCTTTGACGACCAAATAGCTACCGTGAAAATACATGGATCTTGTGAATAAAAAAAATTATCTCCAAAAAAAGTACTGATTTTCAAGTAATCTGTCATAGACAAGTGATAAAACCATCATTTAATATTCCATAAACAAAAATCATTTGCAATTTATTAAAACTGTTTACTAAGAGTAAAGGTACATCAAAGAAAACAGTTTTTGTACCTGGCTAATACAAGAACATCATGGTAATAACAGCTTTAAGATTGATTCTTATTTCATCATGGATGCTAACTGTCCTTGAAGCTGCTACTATTATAAATATAATTTACTGATACTGATCTGTCATGCCAGCTCTTGACCATATTGAAAAAATTGATCTTCTAACTGACCGATAACTGATTTACCTGCACTGAAGAGGCCTTAATTGGAGAAACAACCATCTGCAGACATCAAAATAACTACAATTTCAGAAATTTGTAATCATGGCTTACATTCCAAACTTACATAATTTACTGTAGATATTCTCTTTGCAATGTGATAAAAAACTCCACTGAAGTAGAATAATGCAAGATGGCATCTATGTAAAAATGTGACAGTTTGTCTGAGCACTGGTATACATTTGAGTAAGAATTCTTTGGTTTCTGGTGGTATATCATCATGTCGGAATGGCAATTTCAGCAATTTTTCAACCCAGTCTAACAACTTATGAATGGCATATGGTGTGATAACATGAACAAGAATCATGCATAGTCTTCTCTGAAAAAATGATAGTGACAATATTATTAAACTATACATAATGGAATGTTGAGATAATACCAAAGTTTTGTTTAAAAACTAACCAGTATCTCCCTGTTGCATAGCTCTGCGCTGATTTTGGCTTTCCTATTTAGCTCCTACTGATAATTTGTTCTGTCATATTTCATTTATGGATTTCAAAATGTTTGATTTGATCTGCAATGAAGAGACATAAGTTGTCGAAATTGCCATATACAGAAACTAATTGACAGTCAACTTCAATATTTTGTTAGAGGAACCACTATAGCATGTAAATTTAAATTCAGGCATACATTATAATCAGTAATTGTAATACTTACAAATTTAGAGGGTATTTTTCTCAATGTACCATCAACTTGAATTATATTGACATATTCTTCACCTATTGTTTGGTAATCTACAATAATATGATATTATTACAAATATATATAGGAAACTGTATTATCTATGTAATGTTTTTCACAGTCCATACAAAAGATTAGATCTCATATCTCAACTTTGAAAAGAAAAATAGTAATGGTAAAAATGATGATGCATTGCATGACATCCTGCGACTTAATTGTAAAATTTCTAAGTTTTAAGGGGCACAATTCCACACCAACTTTCACCTCTGAACCTTAAATCAACTCGATACGGATGCCCCACCAATCATGCCAATAAATTTATTGCAAACAGATTAACATAAAATCACTTCCCTGTCACTGAATTGTGCTGAAATGCAGAAAACAAAATTTAAACAAAGTCATTCAACCATAAAATGTAGGTCATAGACACCGAATTAATTGTGAAATAGCTAGATCTCCTTTAGATGAATGTTACAGTAAAATATCATACATAGTAGTTGAAAAATGGACTTCCAATGCAAAACTTTACCAAAGTCACTGAAGCGTAAAATGTAGGTCAAAGCCACCTACTTGTCAATGATTTGGGTAGTACTCATCAAGGCAATTCATTTGATGAAACATCAATGTCTTATAATGTGTAGTTGTTGAGAAATGGACTTTAACACAAAACTTAATCAAAGTCACTGAAGTGTAAAGTGTAGGTCGAAGCCACCTAATTGTCAATGATATGGGTAGTACTCATCAAGACCATTAATTTGGTGAAACATCATTGTCTTATAATGTGTAGTTGTTGAGAAATGGATTTTAACTAAGGATGTCAACGAGTACTCGAGTATCGCTCGGAAGAACAGAGTATCGATTAGTAAAATCGGTACTCGAGTACTCGCTTTTCTATTTTGAAATCTATGGTTTAAGTATTTTATCATCTTCAGAAGGCCCATAACAATGTTAAGTACATGTATGTAAAATGCAGTCCATCACAGTTGCGAATTAAGATTTTAGCCTTTAAAACCAGGCGTTCACCACCGAAATATGCCGTTTGGTAATATTTCAAAAATATTTATGATGAAAAATGTCAAACGTAATTGTTAGTTACAAAATAAAGCAGTAAACTTTCTCAAGAAATAATGATAATATTTTTTCGAAACGACAACTGTTTTATCTTTTAATCACCTAGAGAGCAAATTAAGTGGCTTTTTGTGTTTCACGTGTCAATAACTTTGCAAATAATACATAATTGTGTTTGATTTTTCTCCAATTAACGTATTGATCTAAGTTGATTTGTAAGCAATTAGAATTAAAAGCAGTTAATTAAATATTAATTGCATTGTTGTTTATCACTAATGAAGATAAATCAAATGGTATTAAAATGTACTGAAGACAAAATCAAAATTGCTACTGGATAAATGTCTGTTTCTTCATAAAAATGCATTATTGATGCATGTTCTTTCGGAATTATTACACAGCTGTTCTCCGAGCGAGAACTCGAGTACTCGCTCAGAAAAACTTTCGAGTACTGGAGTATTAAATCTTGTCCGAGTTGACATCCCTAATTTTAACACAAACTTAACCAAAGTCACTGAAGCGTAAAATGTAGGTCAAAGCTACCTAATTTTCAATGTGTAGTTGTTGAGAAATGGACTTTAACACAAAACCAAACCAAAGTCACTGAAGCATATAGTGTAGGTCAAAGCTGCATAATTGTCAATGATTTGGGTAGTACTCATCAAGGCAATATAATTTGATGAAACATCATTGTCTCACTGGTAGTTGTTGTGAAATGGACTTTAACGCAAAACTTAACTAAAGTCACTGAAGCGTAAAATGTAGGTCAAAGCCATCTAATTGTCAATGATTTGGGTAGTACTTATCAAGGCAATTAATTTGATAAAACATCATTGTCTTATAATGTGTAGTCGTTGAGAAATGGACTTTAACACAAAACTTAATCAGAGTCACTCAAGCATGAAATGTAGGTCAAAGAGTCAAACTACCTAGTGAACTCTGTAGTACTATCAAATATCTACCTACTGGCCTACTATTATTGTTCTACCTCTTACAGTTTCTGAGAAATGTTCCTTAATGCACAACTTAACCTTCGTACAGATGTATGGGGGAAGGACAGACAAGGGTAACACTATATGCCCCTTCCATATTCGTGGGTGGGGCATAAAAAAGTTCAAAGTTGAATAACATAGGTTGATTGAGATATGATTATTCTTTATCATATATTACAGAAATTCCAAACTGTATCTTTTAAGTTTGACATAATATGTGCATACTTTTACCTTTAATTGCAGTTTGACAAGAATTTTAGCTTGTTTCTTTATTTAGGCTTCCATGAACTGCTTTACAGCACTCTTCATTTTATTTTTTATTGTATTAATCTGTGTGCTTCGCATGCTTTTTTGTGACATTTTCATTTTATCTTGTTTCAAAAACTAATTTTGCATCTTAAAGTGTCCTCCTGTAGACACTCCAAACTTGTACACTATTTGTAAGAATTAAAACACATTATTGCAGTTGGGTTTTTCCATGTTAATAACAATTAAAACATGATAAGACCTTAATTTTTTCTTCACTTTATATCTTGCTTTCAGTATGTATACAGTATCATCAAGTAAATGAAGTATAATGTCTAACCATGGTCTAATTAGTATAGCAGTTCAGCACAATTCTAATTACATATTTCTTTAATTAAACATAAAACAAAAGCTTGTATTGATACAACAAAACACCAAAGCGGAAAACTATGAAAGGTATGAAGTAAACCATGTAAATGTTACCCGTCAGGAACATCAAAAGTATAAACTGTCAAAAGTTTCTGTTAGTTTAGAAGCATGTACACAATAGTATGACACGTTTAAATATGTTTTTCTCCACTAATTTAATTGGAACATCTTACCAGCCAAAGTTGTAAGAGCAAAATAACCAAGGTCAGCTAACAATCCAAGTTCTTTTCTCCATTTTATCCAGTATCTTGGTCCTGAGAACAAATAAAATATATTCCAGCATTATAAATCAAATCAAATCAAATATTTTATTGTACCAATCATGGATCCACAGGGGGCAATGATACAAAACACACATAATTAAAAACATACATACAAACATACATACTAGTTTGAGCAAAATAGAACAGATTGAAAAAATTAATGTGCATTTTATATTTACCATCATCTATCAAAAAATGTATATTGACCTGGTACAGCATTGGAACCCAGGTAACTCAAGACAGCCTTTCTGGGATTATACGTATATACCGATACTTAAAGTATATTGCATAAAAATAAATATCTATTAAACAATACCGCAGACCAAATTACAATAACTGTCATGGGGTTGTGTAGCTACAAGAGACACCAAGGGACGATGCTCTAGGAGATGCAATCTATTGCATTCCTCCTTGTGTCAAGACCATAAACAATTAGAGTTTTTATATGAAAAATAAATTATCTTAAAAAAGGTCATTTATCTGCAGGAGACACCAAGGGACAGTGCTTAAGGATATGCTGATTCTTATAAATCAGCATTCCACCTTGTGTCTAAAGCAGATAAACAAGTGCATCAAGTATAATCAATTTATATATGCCTTTTTTCAAAATCATTTACAGTTCTTTTAATATATAATTATTATAAATCCATGAACAAAGGTCAAAATTTCATGAATTCAATAATTATACTGGTAGCTCATATTATCATGGTACGTAGCTACATGTAGCTACAAAGTAATGGTGATGCCACATGTAAAAATTTTGTTGAAATGAACGTGTATATCGCGAAGAAGTGGAATCCATGGAGAAGTGAGAAGGGAGTATTAATGTAGAATACTTCATAAATAATCTATGTTGTTTTTTTTATAACACAGATTACATAACTGCAGCCTCCTTACATTATAAGCAGCAATTCTAAAAATGTACTGGTGAAAAAATGGGCTTCAGGCAATTTTTTTTTCTCACAGAGCTGAAAAAAACCATTATTCGGTCATTAAATTTAACCAGGGCACCATTTATTTGTAAAAAAGAAAGGCTTTAAAAAATCCACTTTTACAAGTCATTATGAAATAAATTCAGAAAGATAACTCCAAATAGTGAATCTGACTTGTGCAAGTGAGTTTGATTCTAAGTTGAGCAAGTAGATCACCTAACTGGTTAAACAGGCTGGGGGCAATGGCCATTTGGGGTATAATAATTCACTGGGGGTATAACACCAAAAGCAGGATAAATTTTCTAAAGTGATAAAATGACTTATTTTTGATTTCTGATTTTTACTCAACCAGGTAACAGTTTATATCAATAGCAATATTTTTCACAGAATACATACATTCAAATTTTTAGTTTTGAGGAAGTTATGTGCCAACATAAAGTGCAAATTTCATTGACTATTCACTTTTGCTGCGTTAAAAACAGCTACATAATTTCTTTTTGTATGTACTAGTGATATTCCTCAAATCAAGGAGCACCCCGAGTTGCCCTATGATCTGCATGGGAAAGAGGAATCCTAGACATATAGGGGCCTGGACATTTCAGCACTGGGATATAGTAGTACTGACTTGGACATTTCAGTTCTCTTTACTAGACACTTGGGGACTTGTGTTGGACAATTTGATACTGATAAACAAGAGGCTTTCAAGAGCCTGTATCGCTCACTTGGGCAACGACTGGCGGACATCTTGGATAAAGCACAGACCTGAAAAACAAGTTTTTTGCAAGGGGCCAACTAAAGACTATTTTAGCCAAGTTTAGTTCCAAGTGGCCCAGTAATTTCAGAGGAGAAGATCTTTTAATGTGTGTTCCCAAAGGGTCCAATGTTAAAAACTATGATCCCTGCCGGCGGCCATCTTGGATAAAGCCCGGATCTGAAAAACAACTTTTTTGCAGGAGACCATCTAAGGACTATTGTGGCCAAGTTTGGTTTCAATTGGCCCTGTAGTTTCAGAGGAGAAGGTCTTTGAATGTTTTTTTCCCATAGGGTCCAATGTTAAAACTATAAGCCCAGCTGGCAGCCATCTTGGATACAGAGCGGAACTGAAAAACAACTTTTTTGCAGGGGACCATCTAAGGACTATTGTGGCCAAGTTTGGTTT
>MJUU01001641.1:198932-239527 GCA_002080025.1 Modiolus philippinarum
TCTTTGAATGTGTTTTCCCATAGGGTCCAATGTTAAAACTATGATACCTGCTGGCAGCCATCTTGGATATAGCGTGGATCTTAAAAACAACATTTTTGCAGGGGACCATCTAAGGACTATTGTGGCCAACTTTGATTTCAATTGGCCCAGTAGTTTCAGAGGAGAAGATCTTTGAAAGTGTTTACCCATAGGGTCAAATGTTAAAACTATGATCCGGCTAGCGGCCATCTTGGATATAGTGCGGATCTGAAAAACACCTCTTTAGCAGGGGACCATCTAAGGACTATTGTGGCCAAGTTTGGTTTCAATTGGCCCAGAAGTTTCAGAGGAGAAGATCTTTGAAAGTGTTTTCCCATAGAGTCCAATGTTAAAACTTTGACCCCCGCTGGCAGCCATCTTGGATACAGCGCTGATCTGAGAATCAATTTTTTGTGGACTATTGTGGTCAATGTTGGTTTCACTTGGCCCAGTAGATTCAGAGAAGATCTTTGAATGTGTTTTCCCTTTGGGTCCAATGTTAAAAAAATGATCCCCGCTAGCAGCCATCTTTGATATAGCGTGGATCTGAAAAAACAACTTTTTTGCAGGGCCGAGGGGACCATCTAAGGACTATTGTTGCCAAGTTTGGTTTCAATTGGCCCTGAAGTTTCAGAGGAGAAGGTCTTTGAATGTGTTTTCCCATAGGGTTCCAATGTTAAAACTATAATCCAAGCTGGCAGCCATCTTGGATATAGAGCGGAACTGAAAAACACCTTTTTTGCAAGGGACCATCTAAGGACTATTGTGGCCAAGTTTTGTTTTAATTGGCCAAGTAGTTTCGGAGGAGAAGATCTCTGAAAGTGTTTTCCCATAGGGTCCAAATTTAAACTATGATCCCCGCTAGCAGCCATCTTTGATATAGCCCTGATCTGAAAATTTTTTTTTGCAGGGAACCATCTAAGGACTATTGTGGCCAAGTTTGTTTTCAATTGGCCCAGTAGTTTCAGAGGAGAAGATCTTTAAAATGTTTTCCCATAGGGTCCATTGTTTAAACTATGATCCCAGCTGGCAGCCATCTTGGATATAGCACAGATCTGAAAAACAACTTCTTTGCAGGGACCATCTAAGGACTATTGTGGTCAAGTTTAGTTTCAATTGGCTCAGTAGTTTCAGAGAAGAAGATCTTTGAAAGTGTTTTCCCATAGGGTCCAATGTTAAAACTATGATCCCCACTGGCGGCCATCTTGGATATAGTGCGGATCTGAAAAACAAAATTTTTGAAGAGGACCATCTAAGGACTATTGTGGCCAAGTTTGGTTCCAATTGGCTCAGCTATTCAGAGCAGAAGATCTTTGAAAGTATTTTTCCATAGGGTCCAAAGTTAAAACTATGATCCCTGCTGGTGGCCTTCTTGCAGGGATATAGCGCGGATAACTTTCTTGCAAGGAACCGTCTAAGGACTATTGTGGCCAACTTTGGTTTCGATTGGTTCAGTAGTTTCAGAGGAGAAGATCTTTAAAAGTGTTTCCCATAAGGTCTAATGTTAAAACTATGATCCCCGCTGGCGGCCATCTTGGATATAGTGCGGATCTGAAAAACAAAATTTTTGAAGAGGACCATCTAAGGACTATTGTGGCCAAGTTTGGTTTCAATTGGCTCAGTAATTCAGATGAGAAGATATTGAAAGTATTTTTCCCATAGGGTACAATGTTAAAACTATGATTTCCACTGGTGGCCATCTTTGATATAGTGAAGATCTGAAAAACAACTTTTTTGCAGGGGACCGTCTAGGGACTATTGTGGCCAACTTTGGTTTCAATTGGCTCAGTAGTTTCAGAGGAGAAGATCTTTGAACATGTTTTCCCATAGGTTCCAATGTTAAAACTATGATCCCCGCTGGCGGCCATCTTGGATATAGTGCGGATCTGAAAAACAACTTTTGGAAGGGGACCATCTAAGGACTATTGTGGCCAAGTTTGGTTTTAATTGGCCATGTAGATTCAGAGGAGAAGATCTTTGAAAGTATTTTCCATAGTGTCCAATGTTAAAACTATGATCCCCGCTGGCGGCCATTTTGGATATAGCGCTGATCTGAAAAACAAGTTTTTTGCAGGGGACCGTCTAAGGACTATTGTGGCCAAGTTGAGTTTCAATTGGCTCAGTAGTTTCAGAGGAGAAGATCTTTGAAAGTGTTTTCCCATATGTCCAATGTTAATAACTATGATCCCGGCTGGGGGCCATCTTGGATACAGCATGGATCAGCAAAACAATTTGTTTGCAGGGGACCATCTAAGGACTATTGTGGCAAAGTTTGGTTTCTATTGGCTCAGTAGTTTCAGAGAGGAAGATCTTTAAAAGTGTTTTCCCATAGGGTCCAATGTTAAAACTATGATCCCCCTGGCGGCCATCTTGGATATAGTGCGGATCTGAAAAACATAATTTTTGAAGAGGACCATCTAAGGACTATTGTGGCCAAGTTTGGTTTCAATTGGCTCAGTAATTCAGAGGAGAAGATATTTGAAAGTATTTTTCCCATAGGGTACAATGTTAAAACTATGATTTCCGCTGGTGGCCATCTTGGATATAGTGAAGATCTGAAAAACAACTTTTTTGCAGGGGACCGTCTAAGGACTATTGTGGCCAACTTTGGTTTCAATTGGCTCAGTAGTTTCAGAGGAGAAGATCTTTGAAAGTGTTTTCCCATAGGGTCTAATGTTAAAACTATGATCCCTGCTGGCGGCCATCTTGGATATAGTGTGGATCTGAAAAACAACTTTTTGAAGGGGACCATCTAAGGACTATTGTGGCCAAGTTTGGTTTTAATTGGCCATGTAGATTCAGAGGAGAAGATCTTTGAAAGTATTTTCCCATAGGGTCCAATGTTAAAACTATGATCCCAGCTGGTTGCCATCTTAGATATCATGTGATCTGAAAAACAACTTTTTTGAAGGGGACCATCTAAGGACTATTGTGGCCAAGTTTGGGTTCAATTGGCCCAGTAGTTTCAGAGAGAGAAGATCTTTGAGTGAAAAGTTTACGCCGGATGGAAGACGGACAGACGACAGACCGACGACGGATGGAGGATGGACGAAAAGTGATGGCAAAAGCTCACCCTGGCTATAGCCAGGTGAGCTAAAAAGTTAAACATTTGGGTTAAGGAAATGTTAATGACGAATCTATGATCGCTATTTCTCGCCTAAGGGATCAAGATATCTCATAATTTTGGGGGTATCAGATATTTCTATCTTACTCTTGTGAGGGGGGGGCTGTCTCACTTCAATCGTAAGCATGTGTGAAAATTTCAACCATCGCTTCTGCAAGCCCCAGAATGGACATGATATCTTAACCTTTGGGTTTGAGATCAGCCTTTCTCACCTTTTCCCTTGGGATAGATACTATATGTCTCGCCTTCGCGATATTTGCCGCATGCGAGACAAAAATGTGCATTGAGAGAATCCAATTTTGTACTCAAACCTATTTATCACTACTGATTTCCCAATGTTGCACCTCCTCAAAAACATCAATATCTTGTATGTCAGGAATTATCTATACATGTCACATGTACATTCACTCCATATCCTTTCATTTATCCTATTTGCTGCAGAGTTTGTCTCTCGTGCTGCATGGAGTCTGTAGAAAGTCTCCCCGTGCTTGAGGTGTATGCTCTTATAATATTACAATTATGGCATGTTTGTCCATATGACACATGTATGAGTATTTCTCATATGTTTACTAATTCATTTATTTTTTTTAATTTGGCAGTTCAATATTTTCATTGTTTTTACTAAATTATTATAATCTGTACACACAACTATTTTTGCCCTTTCAACCTAAGTTACATTGCAAGGTTTGCCCACATCTATTTCGATGTGCCCAGTGTTGTCTATTGATGTTGTTTTTGTCCTTATTTTTGTCTTTCGTCTGGCTACTTTATGACAAATATTTGTAGGCATAGTGATTGCCCAAATTTACTTTTTTCCTCATTGATCGCTCGTGACATGTGTTGCTTCAATAACATATTTTAGCTGCGATCGATGTTGCTCAACATTTTTATTCTCTTCTTGTAACCCTGGTGCTTTCAGCTGGATAACCCTGAGCATTGCCTAAGTTGGCACTCAGTGGCGGGTGCATGGGGAGCAAGGGAGTGTCCTTGATATAATTTTTGTCAAGAATACCACTTAAGTACACGCTAGGGCCAGTAGGGGCCTTCTTGATCTTGCTTGAGGGGGTGAATATTGTTCACCTCTGGTTGAAGACCCTCAGGTGACATCAAGATGTAGACAGGAATAAAAGCCCTGTCCTTGATAAACTGGAGTTTTCTATGTATCGTGTGTGTTTTTGTCATATGTACATTCACTCCATATCCTTTCATTTACCCTATAAACAACAACCAATAAACATCATATATTAGATTGTTTTGAAGAAAAACAACAAATATCTTACAAACACAGGGTTCTTTCCTAACAGTAGTCCTGTAGCATCAGACTAGTAAATTTAAGGAAGGACTACTGGAATTTGTAACTTGGTAGTCCTTTGGGCTAAGGTTTATTAATTCTGAGTTATGTAAAATCCCTCTAGGACTAATAAAATCAATCATCTTGTAGTCCTTTTGTCCACTGAGAATTATAATTTAGTGTTGAACCCTTTAAAACAACTCAAAAATATTTTTTCTGTTAAGTATTGATTTTCAAGTCCCAATTTAGTCCATACCGAATACAGATATGTCTAGTACCAAGTACTGAAATGTCCCTGTACCGACTTGCATGGATAAAGTAGAGAGGAATCAATGAACATTCCATATAAGGATTACTGGAGATTTGACCAAACAAAATACAACCCAACACCATAGGACCGTCCTCTTCCCCTCATCCCCCAGAGGGAGAGTTAGGACACTGAAAGGTCTGTTATTGTGGTGGAGGAACCTGAAGTACTCTGACAGAACCCTGGGCAATTCAAAAGGAAACAGACAAACCAAAGAGATATCAACTGAATGATTTCTAAGTCAAACTGGGGCCCATTATACAAACTATGCATACATGTGTATTTTCTGTTGAAGTGTGTGGGAGGGTAAGAAAGGACCCTCTGACATGCCAAATTTTCTAAGATTCAATCTGAGGATCAAACCATGGTCCTTAGCCAAATTTTTTCTTCAAATGCATTTCTTATGAATAATTACCCTTTTAAGCAGCTGTGAAATAAAAAATCAAAGAATGTTATCACTGTAAAAATGTCTCTCATTTGGTAAATGTTACCCCAATTGTGGCATATGAGAGATTGTGTCAAACCTGTTTTATGGGGTCCTGAAGAGGGGTCTCCGTATTATGTATGAAAAATAAAGAAAATGTGTCCATGGGAATGCCCCCGCTATACAGATATGTCGGCAAACAGGAAGTAGATGAATGACGGACTTGAAAAGGGGATAGACACGGTACAAATCATCATACCAAAGCTTCAAACAAAATTTATATCAAATCATTCCTGCATACACAAGGTCAAAAAAATATATGTGTGTTTCCGGTTACAAGGGATATGAAAATAGGGTCGGTAGGTCGGCAGAAAGTTTTGTTTTTTTTTAAAGGATACAAAGTTTTTGGTTTGATGATTTAAAGTAAAAGAAAGTGATCGGGGAGTAGGGGGCCTTTGCAGTTTACACATTTATGTTGGATCATTTACCATATTTACAGAAAGTAATCTAGTCAGATATGCAAAAGCTCGGGTTCATTTGAAACTCTTAATCTGTCAAAATGGGTCCAAAAACATTTCCTCCTTACCAGCTACAGAAAATTCGTTGAATGATGGGGGTCATTAAGGGCAAGGCTGAGAAACTCTTTACTAACTTTTTGGCTTACTTTCCTGCAAAAAGTCAACCAAACTTGTAATTGTTTTGAATATGTACCTAGTCGGCTTGTTCTAAAATTAACAAAACAGGCAAAAGTTGAATACAATGGTAGTTTATAGTAGTAAATTGGTTTTCATGTAAATTTGTACACTAATCCGAAAGTATGTCGAGCATTTTTCCACGCTTTTTGGTTTATCATGTCATGACACGATTTTTATTGTCAGAGGTTGGCAACTTTGCCTTGTCGTATTTTCGGTATACAGTCACACTATTTAAACAGAAAGTGAAATATGACAAGTAAAAATGGCGGATTTGACAACAAGAGTCGGGAATTCTGTGATTTTGACAATTCTTAATCATGTTAATTCGTGCATTTTCTGATGAATAATGCTAGCGGTTGTAGATATAGACACGTCTGAGTTGTGTTGCTACACACAAAACGGAAGACTAATGCTAATAAAACGATCGAGGTCACACAAGAACATTTTGAAAAATTAGAAAAAAAATGCTAGGGTTGGAAGGAAAAATTAGGGTCAGTCTGGTATCCGGAAACACACATATTTGTTTATGTACGTACGGACAAGGGTAAAACTTAATGCCCTGTCGCCTAACGGCCGGGCATAATAAAAAAAAGGTCATGTACCATGTACATAAATAGCCCAAAATGTACCCTATACAATGCATGCTTTTTGTACAAATGGATGCAAAATAATTAAGGTCTTGTACAATGTATGAAAAAATAAAAATGACCATGTACGTTGTAAGAAAATTATAACCCTTTACCACCCTCTTTCAGTTGTGCCTATTTTGAAAATATTTGCATCGAAGTGTTTTGTTAAAGGACTTTCTTTTGAAAAAAAAAAATAATTCAAAGGGTTTACTCTTAACCCCATTTTCTTGGCTAACCAGAGAAACCAGCTAGAGAAAGAGTACAGAAAAATTATTTGCACGGGAGAAGATCGGAGAACAGTCGTTTCCGTTAGGGCCATTTGAACTTGCTACTTTATGATTTAAATTACAGGCAAGATAGGCATTTACAACTCAGTCAGATATGCGTACCTAATAATGCTTGTGTTATATCTGTTATCTGTGACTTTAGATAACCAATATAATACTCATCTTTTTGATGAGAACGTATTATTTCGGCATGTCTAGCTCGCTTGAACATTGTACTTCCATTTCCGGTTACGGTTGCCTCCCTTGGTTCAAGGTCATATGAAATGGCAGAAAAAGTGCAAAAGCCTTCTTCTGAGGAAACAGCTTCTAAACACCCAGAGAAGGTCCCATGGCCTAATAAAAAAGATGACTACGAACTAAAAGATGTCATTGGTATGATGCATACAAGCATATAAACACTGTAATGTTCGAATATCATTTTAATTGCCCCAGTGTGGGTCTTTTCAATTTCATGTCAGTGAACTGAATATATACTACTGGCACTGAGTGATGGTACAACCCAAGTTTTTTACTGATGTTTAATGCAGGAGTTTATGTCCTAGTAATTTGTATTCACATTTCTTTGGATTTGTCTTTTTGGTAACTGTCAGTACACTGCATTTTTCTTGGTGGAACTCCATTTTTCATGATCTTTCCCATTCTTCAAGTTTCTCCAGATCTTTTTGGAGTTTCATGCAGTCTTGCTCAGATGTTGAATGTAGTCCATTTGGTAGGTAATTGATATAAAAGAGAAAGAGGCTTGGGCCAAGGACTGACCCTTGCGGTATGCCAGATTGGGGTGCAGGACAACTCAACCCGCGGACAACTCGGACCAGGACCACTCGGACCATCGAAGAGACAACTCGAACCATTCATTTTGACCAAAAGGACAAGTCGACCCGTTAAGACAGAAACTACTTGGACCATCAATGAAGACATCTGGGAGTGTGTTTTTTGGAATTTATATAATTGTAAGACAAGTCAGACCGTCAATAAAGAGATTAGCATTACACAGAGGTGAAAAAAGATATTTTCTGTTGAAATTTATTCACAGTGTAAAAAAAGACATGTCAGTCAGTCTATTAAGAGAGAAAGGCTACTCATACTCCTCAAACCATTACAAGAAGCCTAAAAGTGTGAAACCATCTGATCTCGGCCAATAAATTAAGAAACTACTCTTGAGACAAGTTGTTAACATGAATAAGTTGTATTTCTTTATATTCTGAGGTCCATTCAATACATCGATAGAAAAAAAAACAAGTTAGTTATATTTTTTATTGATTACTTAAGTTATGATAACAAAAACAAACTTCATTTAAAGCACAACAAAAGCCAGGGTGAGCTATTGCCATCCCTTGAGAGCCTCTTGTTAGTAAAATGTATAAAAAAAATTACTTCCTACCTACCTACTCAACTTTATAAGGTAGGGTCGGTAAAGGGGAAGCTTGTGTTATTTTTAATACCAGTCCTTTGATTTTCTTTTCCGACAATGATCTTGTTTATTTTCTAATTCATTTTCCTTTACTAAATAATTAGATAATTAAATACACTACAATACATACACGGTCCGATTTATTCTTTTAGACAATCACCTTTATTTTTTTGATGGTCCGAGTTGTCCTTTTAGCCGAGCCAACTTTGATAATTTCACGGTCCGAGTTGTCTCTTCGACGGTCCGAGTGGTCCTGGTCCGACTTGTCCGCGGGTCGAGATGTCCCCTATTCCCAGATTCAACTTTAACCTTGTCGGATGATTTTCCCTCGACAACCACTGTTTGTGTTCTATTTGTGAGAAAGTCTTTTATCCATAATTATGTAACTTGTGTAGGAGCAGACTGTGGGATACCTTGTCAAAAGCTTTTGAGAAGTCCAGTATTATGATGTCCATTTGTTTTCCCTTTTCTAGATTCTTTGTGATGTCGTTTATGCATTTCAGGAGTTGTGTTTCACAAGGTCTTTTACTCCTGAACTCGTGCTGTAGTGGATATAATATGTTATTGGCTTCTGCATGCCTCATGATGTTGCTTGTTACAAAAGGATCTTACAACATATGCATGTGAGTGATGTTGGCCTGTAATTTGCTGGAACATATTTTTGGCCTTTTTTGAAAGCTTGTGTAATGCTTGCAGTTCGCCTGTCATCTGGTAATTCCTTAAGTACAATTGGTTTAATATTGTCTGGTCGAGCTGCCTTGTGCAGATTAAAGTTCTTGGGTTATTTTTACACCTGTACAACATGTACAAGGATGACAATTTTGTCGCTATCTGGATATCTTTCTGTTTGGTCTGTCATAGGTCCTTTCTGTTGGGTCTGTCATAGGTCCTTTCTGTTGGAATTCTCTACGGCTGATGGCATAGGTCCTTTCTGTTGGAATTCTCTACGGCTGATTGGTTCAGGTGCTGAGAAAACGGATTTAAACTGGTCATTAAATATGTTTGCCTTGTTAATTGGATCTGTTTCTAGTTTTCCATTTCTTCTCAGAGGTGCTACTCCAGTTTTGTCGTTCTTTTTGTGCTTTATGTAAGGCCAGAATCTTTTGGACGTTGATGATGGTTTCATGTCCTCAGTAATTTCTTTGATGTTCTTCCAGTATGTCTGTTGTAGTTTTCTCTGGACTACCTGTTTGAGCTTCTAAAATCTGCTGACATCAGTTGGATGATTGATTTCTTTTTCTTTTTATATGCTCTGTCTTTTATAAGTCTTATAAGTTATTTTATTTCATGCGTTATCCAGGGGTTCTTGTCTTTGTTCTTACATATTTTGGTTGGTACATGTTGGTTCACACTGTTCTCAGTGCTCTCTTTGAACTTATTCCAAAGTTTGTTTATGTTGGTATTCTGCTTTCTGCTTTCTTGTATTATTTCTTAATGAAGCATCTTTATATCATCTTTGAGACTGTTTCTCTAAAGAGAACAGACGCACTGGGTGTCGTATAGAAGGCTAAATTTCCTGCCCCTACCCATTTCTCCCCTTTTCCAGTGNTTGCCCCGGTTGTCCCTTCCACCTTTATTTCTTTCTTCTTTTACTTACAATTTGTTTTGAATTGATTAACTTGTTCTCGTCCTGATATAGCTGAAATATTGCTCATTGGACGTTAAACTCTAACTAATCAATCAATCTTTGAGACTGTCCCATTTTGCCTTATTATACAGTTGGATTCAGTGCCTTCTTATACAGTTGGATTCGGTGCCTTCTTCGTCAAATACTAGTAGGAAAAAAAACCAATGAAACTCTATAAAATAATTGTTATTCGTCTTGTTATCAACTGTTTGTTTACGACTGATGATTAAGACTGGCGAAGTTACTGCACATTTGGTTTCTGCATTTCAAGGCCATTTCGAAAAATCATATCTCTTCAGTGCAGATAAAATCAAAATATTTGGGAGACCATTACCAGCTGAAAGAGAAAGTAACAGAGATGATTTATATAGGCCTAGCCTGTTGTCCAATCCCCTTGATTATTTAAACAAGAAAATATAACAGATGGAATCTAAATGATTAGCCAAACTCAGCTAAGGACAAGCTATGCAAGAGGGAGGTACTCTTTAGTTTCAAACAAAATTTCTAAAATTTTGATAAAGCTGACAGAGAACAAATAACCAATAGGATCTAAATGAAAAGCCAAATATACCATTGAATTTTATGAAAACAGGTGGACTGTGTGACTCTCAGGACATCCATCCCCATTTTCAGAGGAAATCAATATCAATGTGAACAAAAAACACTTTATATAATTAGCGGAAAGGGAACCAAACTTGAAGTAACCAGTCATAAGGGGAGTAACTACTATTTCCTGGTTTTAATTTCTGAATCGAGATCAAAGTTAACATTATGAATGTTACCATTACAATTATTAGTTGTCATGGTAATCAGTAATGGGATAAAATATATTGGGGACGGATCGACTTTGGTTCCGGAACTACTGGAGTCAGAACAACTCAGGCCAGAACTACTTGGGGATGGAACTACTTGATATACCGGATTTATTTACTTATCCCGAAGTATTTGTTCTTTTGTCAAAATCCAAACAAGAAAGAACAAACAAGTTAAGGTTTGGTGCACACAGATCTTGCGTTAAATTTGACCCTAGTATAATAAATTGGAGCTGTGCTAAATATAAAATGATTTTACTTTTAGTAGTATAATGAAGATAGTGACTTTAATATTTCAGGTGCTGGTGCTACAGCTGTTGTACAGGCAGCATTCTGTAAGCCAAGGAATGAAAAATGTGCCATTAAACGTATTAACCTAGAAAAATGTAACACAACTGTAGAGGAACTGCTGGTAGGTACAGATAAAAACTTCAGAAAATTATAAAACAAAAGAATAAAAGTACACTTGACATATGACATAATTATTAAACAAATAAATGTTTGACATATATTTAGGTCATAACACCTGTTGACCACTGCGTTATGTTCAAAACATGCTTGAATTAATAGCATGCGTGTTTATCTAGAAATGGATTAAAATGATCCAGGAATAACATTATAATACAACTTTGTTATTATGGAATATGTTCCTTTTTGCTACTGTTTTGACACACCACCTTTTTCAAATTTTCCCTAAATCTCTATACATGTTTCTATTAATTTATTCTGAAGCTTTTTGCATAGACAAAAATATATTTGGTCAAATGCTGGTATGATTACACGGTTTAAATATACTAGATCATGTAGATAGAAGAAATAAGTTCTCTAAAAATTTCTGAAAAAAAATGCTTTATAGGTAAAGATGGTTGAAATACATGTCTATGAGAGTCTAGGATAATGTTTATTTCGCTGAACTTGATTACTCTTTATTTAGGGACTAACTCCGACCTGCCGTTGGGTGTGGGGTTTCCTCACCGTTATTTGAAGATCTTATGGTGGCTTTGAGTTGTTATTACTCCCCTTTGGGTCATTGTCTCTTTGACACATTCCCCATTTCCCTTCTTTTTTCCTATATATCTACACACTTAAGTCTAGTACATGTAGATGAAAAGTAAAAATTGAAAATAGACATTTAAAAAATGTTGTACATTTTTGCACTTGTAATTTACATACAATATGATAAATACACAGCAAAGGAATCAATGGCTACAATTTCATTGACATTATAGAAATAAAAGATAAATACAGAAACAAAATATAAATGATTTTGATTCAAAATGAAATGACAGGACTACAGGACAGATCTGTAATGAAAAAATAAAAACATATTACAACCATGACAACATTAAACAGTATGATGAAAGTTTACTTTTACAAGCAAAAAGAAAATAAAGTATGGAATCCTGAGTTGTTGCTGACTGCAGACAAAGACCAATACAATTATTCCATTTTATGGATATCTTCACCTCACATACATGTATAATGACTGTATGAAGGAAGAAATGATAAACACAAAGTAGAATTAAAACACATATAAATAATATGACTATAATTATAAATTTAACTGATAGCTACTCTGCAGCCAGCTCAAGTCCAAATGGCTGATGGCTTGAAGTTGTTGCACAGAGGAAGTTATAAGAGATCGCTTGTTGTCCCCCGCTGCAACGTGATGGAGGGACATGGTAATGGTCTGCATCTGTGTGTCCGTGTGTCAATATTTTTGTGGGCGCAACTCCATAGAAACCGCTGGTCAGAATTCATTCCAATTTTACAGGATTTTTTAGTCACCATTAGTATTAGATCATATCGCATCACCATTTTGATTTGTCTAATTTTGTGGGAGTAATGGGACTTTGATTATTTTCACATCGTTATACAATGGCAAATCTTGTGGACGCAACTCCTCAGAAACTACTGGTCAGAATTCATTCAAATTATACAGGATTGTTAGTCACCATTAGTACTAGATCATATCACATTGCCATTTCGATTTGTCAAATTTTGTGGGAGTTATGGGACTTTGATTATTTCCACATTGTTATACAATGGCAAATCTTTCGGACGCAACACCTCAGAAACAGTTGGTCAGAACTTATCAAAATTTTACAAGATTGTTAGCCACCATAAGTACTAGATCATAATGCATCACCATTTTGATTTGTCAAATTTTGTTGGAGTTATGGGACCTTGATTATTTCCACATTGTTATAAAATGGCAAATCTTGTGGACACAACTCCTCAGAAACTGCTAGTCTGAATTCATTCAAATTTTACAGGATTGTTAGTCGCCATATGTACTAGATCATATCACATCACCATTTTGTTTTGACAAATTTTACTGGAGTTATGGGACTTTATCCACTTAATGCATACTACAACATAGGAAGACTTTGTTGACACATCTGGTCATAATCCAATTAAGGGATTTTGCTGAAAGTTTGCTTGACTATTTACCACCTAATGCAGTTGATCATATCCTGCCGCCATTTTGATTCTCAAAATTTTACATGAGAAATGAGACTTAATCGACTTTACTGCAGTGGCAGGGGACATAGCAACACGTAGCAATCTTGTTTTGAGCAGATTTCACTTGCTTAATTCTGAACAACGCTACATCCATTGTTATACATAATCTTATATTGATTGATAAATCATGTCAGATTAATTCAAAAGCAGCTACAAATGAAGCATCTGAATTCATCCCCAAAAATGCCTTGGATGGGATAACTATTTATAACCATCTAATATGCATACTAAGCCACTATTGAATGAGTAAAGCCTACTACTTGATAGGATTAAATAATCAGAAATCTTTTCGAACTGAGATATGCCATATGAAATACAAGTGGAAATACCAATGGGATATGGAGTAAATGTCATAAATGTGCACAAGTCTTTTAAACATAAATTTAACAGTTGTATGTAAACTCTTATAAACATAAATGTTAGTTCCATTAGGCTACTCTCAATAAATATTAATTACTCAAAATTTAATGTAATTAATGCTGAAGGAGAATATATTTTTGATATAATCAGTTTCACAAATGAAACATGATGTTTTCTAATTTTTTTCTGTTATATACTTTCAGAAAGAAATACAAGCCATGAGTCAGTGTAAACATGAAAATGTGGTTGGTTACTACACATCCTTTGTCGTCAAGGAGGAATTGTGGGTAGTGATGAAGTTATGTAGTGGGGGTATGTATAGATTCCTTCGTCATCAAGGAGGAATTATGGGTAGTGATGAAGTTATGTAGTGGGGGTATGTATAGATTCCTTCGTCGTCAAGGAGGAATTGTGGGTAGTGATGAAGTTATGTAGTGGGGGTATGTATAGATTCCTTCGTCGTCAAGGAGGAATTATGGGTAGTGATGAAGTTATGTAGTAGGGGTATGTTTGTAACATTACCAGTTTAATCTGTCCTCTAGGTCTCGTCAAATGGAATGCACCTTCCATATTTTGTCCTGTCTGGTGTCACCACTAGTACTGCACAATCAGGTTTTGCTCTGTGACGTTGTGATACTGAGAATATTCATGCACAAGGAACAATTTTTGAACATGCATGAAATACCAGTCTTCCAAAGAACTACCTGATTGTGCAGCAGTGACACTAATCAGGAAATGAAAGAAGGTGAATTCCATTAAATATGTTATTATGTTTGTCAGACGTTTTGCTAATTTAACCCTAATTTCACTGTCAAATTTACTTTTGCCTGAAAGTGAAGATAATGCTCTATCTGGACATTCACTGCATTCATGTTGATTTAATTCCACGCTTATTTTGATATTAACTTAGCCTTTAGAGATGTACATGTAGAAAATTAGCATGCTGTGAGGATATCTAGATATGAGATGAAATCCACAAAATAATAGAGTATTATAATGGAACTTTATAACAAGGCTTACAATTTTATCTAAAAATTGTAGTGGGGTCTTCAGTACTGCACTGAGGAACTGAGGAAAAAGCACTCTTCAGGTTAGAACACCAACTTTGTACACTAAACCTTCAGAAAAAAATACTTGAAAATGTTGTACAAATGTGCTGCTTTGAAGAGTGATTGTTTAATCTTTTTTGTAGGATCTATGTTGGACATTATTAAAAGTAGAATGAGAACAGGAACCTGGAAAAATGGGGTATTTGATGAGGTTACTATAGCAACTGTATTGAAGGAGGTATTAAAAGGGTTGGAGTATTTTCACAATAATGGACAAATCCATCGCGACATTAAGGCTGGTAACATCTTACTGGGTGAAGAAGGATCAGTGTACATTGCAGGTATGATTGTTGACTATGATAATGTGGGATTGGGGAGGAGACTAAGAATATATATATTGCTTAATTTTCTTAATTTTCTGAGATTGTTAATCTAATATGCCATTAATTTTGATATAGAACTAGAAGTCACTAACTTTGTATAAGCTATATAAATAGTCAGACTTTGACCATGTTTACATGTACATGTATATAATTTGTTAATATGAATAAAGTAAATGCCTGTGTCACACTATGCCACAACCATGAAGACCTTACTACGACCTGCAATAATTAAAGATCAGGGAGAGGTCATGGTACATTCGGCAAAATTTTGACATTTCAAAGATGTTACCACAACCATACTATGAAGATACCATGATCACACTACAAACCAACAACAATCTCATTTGGACTACTAAAGCCATGACTTCACTACAATCATCAAGTCATTAATGCGACTTTACCACGACTATCCTGAATCCATCATGACCTTACTACACGCCAATAACGACGAAACCACGATTCCATCTACACCTTACAAGTTCTCGATGATGTCACCACGATCTTGACCCCAGTTGTTATAAAAAACCATGCAGCATATTACTTAATAATTTTCCTGATATTTCACTGATTGCTACAACATTATACTCAAATCATCAAAACCCATTAGAAGGCGTTGTAGGGGAGAGGCATTTTAATGATTTTTTTGCAGTAATAGCCCACAAAGTAACCGCAATGTACTGCATTCATTTTTTTTTTTAGAAGTACATGAAATAATTCATTAAACTTTATTTTGAAATGACCACTTATGCCCTAAAGGTTTGATGCCATAAAAAAAGACTATGAAGTACAAAACAAAATGCAATAAATTTATGCAGTCTAGAAGTCAAGTTTTTTCAGCATGAAAGATGGTTGTTTGGTCGATGAAAGTGATATATTGCATATCAGAAACGTCTGCAAACAAAAGTTCTTGGTTTTGCATCCCTATTTTTACAGACGAATGCTCAGTTGCTGCAGCTTTAAATATGCTTTGATATTTTGCAAGTCGATATTATATCCTCCTTATTGTACAGTTATTGAGTGATTGCAGTAAAGTTGTGATAAAGTCGGCATGAACTCGTACTAAGGTCTTTAACATCGTCCAGTTGTGCTAGGGTCGTGGTAGAAAAGTGGAATAGTTGTAGTAGAATCAGAATGGTCGTAATGAGATCGTAGTAGAATCGGAATGGTCATAATGAAATCATAGTAGCATCATACTGTGATCGCAGCGTTGAATAGTCATAGTAGAATCGGAATGGTTGTAATTAGAGATCGTAGTAGAATCGGAATGGTCATAATGAAGTCGTAGTAGCATCATACTGTGATCGCAGCACAGACTTCTCAGAGACTTTCTTGTCCCCACTGCTTTGCTACCACAGTCATGAAGACCTTACTACAACCTTATTACGACTGTAGAGCGACACCACTATGACAAAATTTGACCATGACTGCACCATGATTTTTTTAGTATGTTCAAAATTGTTCCACGACCATGAAGATCTTTCTAAGATCCTACTGGGACCTTACTTCTATGATCCTGATCGCACCACGATCCTATTTTTTTTCTCAGTCGTAGTGTGATCGTGGCTAAGTGTGATTGGGGTTAATAAATTGATAAAAACTATAAAGTGTGTTTTGGAGCTGTAGGGAATTAAGCATACTTACTTGCCTATCGACAAATTTTTAAGTGAATAACTAGTAAAAGAATTATATTTTTATCGATGTTTGCTAGATTATTTTTGAATATGTTCTTTATTTTCTAAAGATTTTGGAGTAAGTGCATGGTTAGCCACTGGAAAAGATCAAACCAGAGATTCAGTTAGACACACATTTGTTGGAACTCCATGTTGGATGGCTCCAGAAGTGATGGAACAGGTAATTGTCCTTTAATACATGTATTATTGTTATAAACATGAGGAGCCTGTAGTGGATTAGAAAGAATTCACAGGACGATTATTGGTTGTTGTTTAACACCAACTTTGTCATATATTGAGCTTTATCATGGCAAGAAATGTGAATGAAATCGGACATTGAAAAAGTTATTTTGTTTTAGATACAGATGTGCAGTATCAAATGAGCCCTTTAGGTCAAGATTTATGTGTCAAACAACAAACATCAAACTGAAAATTTAGCATGGAGACCTTCAGATTTGATTTACATTAAAATTACGAAATAACTTTATAAAACATAGATTTTTTTCTGTATTAGCCAAGTGATGCCGAAATTCACAGGACTGAAGGAAATGTCTAGTAGAAATTGTTCCTGTCTGGTAAAAAAATGGGGTTTTTGGTTGAACATATAGGGCAAAATATCAAAATGTGTAATTCGGTCTGGTAAATCGAAAATCAATTTTGTCATGACTGTGTAATAGCCATGTTAACTAATAGTCTTTTAGATGTGTAATTTGATCATTTTTACTCCAGCAAATGGCAGCAGATCATGTTAACTACCTACCCTTTACATGAATATATTTCATAAAAAGATTGGCTGTCAGCATCATCAGCAAAGTGAAGTTCAGCATTTTGAAATGTATGAGTACAGTTACAGATATAATGATTAGTTGCTTTAAAGTGCACATAATCCAGATAAAATTTACCTTGAGAACAATATGCCAAAAAGCAACAGCAAAATTTGAAGCCTTCACACACAAATCAGAGATCTCTATTCAAGACTTTTCACTTATAAAATCTGTATTTTCAGTGAAAGAATCTACTAAGCTTACGGTATATAGATAGTGAACCCCAGTTTGTATTAGCTCATCTGGCCTGTGAGCTATTGTCACCACTTTGCGTCCGTTGTCCGTCCATCAACAATTTCAAAAATCTTCTCCTCTGAAACCACTGGGCCAAATGTAACCAAACTTGGCCTGAATCATCACCAAGGTATGCCTTCTCAAAGTTATGTTGATTAGTTGGCCGGTCAAAAAACATGGCCGCCATTGCTAAAAATAGAACATAGGGGTAAATTGCAGCTTTTGGCTAATAGCTTGAAAACTGTTATAGATATAAAAAAATCTGACGGGGTGAAAATGATCAGCATGATGAGATCTACCCACCGTGCAATTTTGAAGAAAATCTGAAAATCCATCTCGAGTTATAGCCCTTTTCCCGTTAAATTTCAAAATTTTTGCATTTTTTATTTTTTATTTCAAAAAGTGTAACAGATAGAGGTCCAGTGTAAATTGCAAAAATGTTCAGCATATCAAGATCTACCCACCCCGATATTTTGCAGAAATTCCTTAAACCCTTGTAGGAGTTATTGCCCTTTTTTCACAGAATTTTTAAAATTTTCATATTTCTTGTCTTTTATTTCCAAAACTAGAGAAGATAAAGGTTAAGTATAATTTGATGAAAAGTTTGCCATGCTGTGGCCACTTCAAAATTGGTGTTAAAAAATTGTACTTGACCGCCATTTTCAAAATGGCCACCGAAAAAGGCAGGAAAATTCAAAAATGTCCGATTTCAATGAAATTTGGTTTCCAAATAGATATTGATGTTGTGACTTCAAAAACCGGTGTTGAAAATTGTTCGTTGACTGCCATTTTTAAATGACTGCCAAAAAAGGTGGGAAAATTCAACATTGTCTGATTTCAATGAAATTTGGTTTCCAAATAGGTCTTGATGTCGCTACTTCAAAAACTGATGTTAAAAATTGTTGTTGACCGCCATTTTCAAAATGCCCCTCCAAAAAGGCAGGAAAATTCATCATTGTCCGATATTGATGAAATTTGGTTTCCAAATTGGTATTGATGTCACAACTTCAAAACTGATGTTAAAATTGTTCATTTACTGCCATTTACAAGATGGTCGCCAAAAAAGGCAGGAAAATTCAACATTGTCCGATTTCAATGAAATTTGGTTTCCAAATAGGTATTGATGTCCCAACTTAAAAACCGATGTTAAAAATTGTTCGTTGACTGCCATTTTCAAAATGACATTTCGACTTCAAAACTGCTATCGTAAGTGGTCCTTGGCAAGAATGTTTTTTGTCAAATAAGCCCAACAAAGAAATTTAGTAAAACATGATCAGACTTTAAATACAGTTCAAGATATTGGAGGTGTTCGAGCTACAAAAGTTTGAGAGACTGAAGATCAACTATATAACTTACAATGTTACCTTGATTGTGGCAACTGAAAGCCAGGTGAGCGATACAGGCTCCTAGGAGCCTCTGGTTTGATTTTTTTTGCCATCTCTTTTAACAAGGATAATGCAAGCCATTTTCACAGCAGTTTTCTGCTGAAATCCCCAGAACTATAAGTATAAATGTATGACATTAAGTACATTCTTCTATAAGTTTTTAGACTGAACAGACAATATTCAGACATTCAAAATCAAACTGGCATATTTGAACATTCTATATCTGTATTCTACATGTATTACTTTTAGCTTTGATTACCTTTAGGTAACAGGATATGATTTCAAAGCAGATATTTGGAGTTTTGGTATTACAGCAATAGAATTAGCTACTGGAACTGCTCCATACCATAAATTTCCTCCTATGAAGGTATATATAGTCTTGTTTGAATGTTCTGACAGTTAGTTTTGATAATTATTTGTCATATTGTTGCATGAAATTGTCATCTAATATACATGGTTGATTTTCTGTGTTACAGTATGTAAAAACGAAGACAAAATCTGAATATTTATACATAACTTTAATCAAATGTAAGCTCTGCAGATGAATTGTTCAATAAAGATTCAATAAATAATGTATGGCAGTAATGTTAAGTTTGCACATATGTGGTTATATTTGTCAGAAGGAGTCAGGTGTCATGTTGTAAGCTTTATACAATGTATATAAAGAGTTTTATTGACCAGTCATTAACAGGGAATACCAAATTCAAACTGCTAAAGAGAAAATTAACAATCTACATTTCTTACAATGTTATAAGATATTGTGGTATTTTTAAGCTATTTAGCTAACTTGATGTATATTGATCCTGCATGACTTCAGGATATGTCATTTAAAAGATGAGCCATGCGTATGTTTTATTATCTATCATGTCTATAAAAATAGAATGTTAAATAAATTCTTTGCCAGGTCAGGAAACAGTCTGTTCTGACTAATTTTCTGTCAGACAACCTTTCTTAATTGAGGAACATGTCTTTTATATACATAAAGTTAACATTGCCATGTATTACAGTGATGTTGTATAATGGTATCTGCAATTCTGTCTAGGTAAAGGTGGAGTTCCATTAAGTGATTACCTTTGGTATGCAGGGTTGTCAATTAAAAAATTTAATACCAGCATGATTGACAACAACACTAAAGGAATTTGCTTCTAATTTATTGTCAACATATTTTGATGTAAAAGATGTTGGCTGTTCATGTTTATGTATTTCTGTCATATTTTTAGACTTCTCTGGTTTTATCCATTTAAAAGCTTAATAATTTTTTGCCTGGTGACTGTCTTATTTTTTTCCTTAATTTCATTTTATACGTCTTTTGGAGCATTCTGACAAAATTTTATTCAATTGGTGTTAATTTATCACATTCAGTATTAGACAAACATTGCTAAGCTTAAACCTATGAAAAATGCAGAAAAGTTTGGTTTCCTGCCATTTTTGGAAGCAATTCCATCTTAAAAATTATATCGGTAACCTATCAATTTTTTAGGCTTAAATTATTTCTTTTTCAAGTTTCTAACAAAAAATCACATTTAATTGAATTTCTTGTTATTTTAAAATTGACCAGTGATCATCCTTAAGGGCCAAACATGTCGACAATAAGTAAGAAGCAGTTACCTTAAGTCTTGTTGTCAATCATACATGTATTGATGATGTGTACGATAGTATCAGGAAGCACTTTTGAAGGAGCTGTAATAGCCTTGTGCAAGCTGTATTAAGTTGTGATACATATACACTATTACACATATAGGGACTTTTCCACTTAATTATATGCAGGAGGGGAGACTAAAACCCCTCAAATACAACAAATGAAGATAAAAAAACCATACCCTACCACCATGATTCAGGCTCACACCACATATTAAAATGGTGTTCTTCTTCCCAGGTTGAACACATCTTGGTTATTTACTTAATCAGAATGGAATCCTCAACTTGTATTGCATTGAGTGAAACAAGAGTAAATTCTCAATTATTTTAGTATCAGTGCAGAAACATAAACAATGATATACAATATAGTTCATTAGTTTTGTTTTTCTAGGTATTGATGCTGACATTACAAAATGACCCACCAAATCTTGACACTGGAGCAGACGACAAAGAGCAATATAAATCTTACAGCAAAGTCTTCCGTAAAATGTTGGCAGACTGTCTGAAAAAGGAACCAGAAAAAAGGTAGTAAACTTTATATATTTGTAAATGAATTTTTTTTGTGCATAGGGAAAATGGCAGCACAGCCCTTGCAAATAAGATTGAGGCTTAATGATTTTTCCAAGTTGGATAAATGTGTCATTGCCTTTGGTAAACATGGTAAAAATACAGTAGACCTTCGATGGCTTGAACTGAAATAGCTGGAACAACATGGATGTCTCAAGGATGTAGTAAGGTGAGGTTTTTGCAATTTGTAAAAGTCATTCGGATTTCCCTGATTTAATCCATTATTATTATGTAAAATATTTTGCCCCATTACACCCCATTTTCTAGTCATCAAAGTCTTCAGAAGCTCATTCTAAGTCAGTAAGCAAAATTTTATTTGATAGTAGATTTTTATTCCATGTGAAACAAATCAATATTGAGTCCATGCTATACTAAGGTAAAAGTCCAAGAGAGCTTTTCCCGCCATTTTTTTAAATGTGAAAAATCTTGAAACATGGCCCATAACCTATCAATATTTTTAGCTAACTTTATTCCTTTAACAATGCTCTTTCCATTTAGGGTATCAATTTAAAATTGTAGATTTATTTAATTTCACCTTACTACATCCTTAAACTGATTGTGTTGTCACTTAGTTCAAGTTTATACACAGTACTACCTTGATTGCTCAAATTGTTTTCATTGTTCTCTTTGGTGTTAGAGCCAGTGAAATTTGCATATAAATGATTTCTTGTCATTCCAGGAAGTGACGTCACAAAAACCATCCCCAACAATGTTGTCTGTTAAATGTTAGGTGTTTAGTCATAAACAAGTAACCTGCGACAATGTTGCCAAAAAAATTTAAGTTTGCTTTACTTGAAAAAAAATTTATCTAGCTTATCAATATACATTTTATATTTTCGATGTCTTGATAAGAACTTGCAAACCAAATTCTTGGACCATTTCCTATTTTTACCTTTCAGTTAAACATGTTGTTGTCTCGCCCGCGACAAAGGCGCGGAAAGTGAGACATGTGTACAAAGTATGACGGCATAAACTTTCATGTTAAGTTTTAATGATTAGGTCACTTTCCCAGTAACTATAAGTGGTAGGTCAATGATATGGCTTTTGTCTGTGACCTCAATTTCACGGTCCAATGAACATGTTAAGTTTTTGTGCTTAGTTTAGTTTCTCAGTAACTTTAAGTGGTAGGTCAATGATATATGGTATGTAGGTTGGTCTTAGGTAGTACATGACTGTCTGTCATATGGCTTTTGTCCTTGACCTCAATTTCATGGTCTAGTGAGCATGTTAAGTTTTTGTGATTAGGTCATTTTCTCAGTAACTATAAGGGGTAGGTCAATGATATTTGGTCTTTAGGTTGGTCTTGAGTAGTACATGGCAGTCTGCTATATGGTTTTTGTCTGTGACCTCAATTTCACGGTCCAATGAACATGTTAAGTTTTTGTGCTTAGTTTAGTTTCTTAGTAACTATAAGTGGTAGGTCAATGATATATGGTATGTAGGTTGGTATTAGGTAGTACATGACGGTCTGTCATATGGCTTTTATCCTTGACCTCAATTTCACGGTCTAGTGAGCATGATAAGTATTTCTGATTAGGTCATTTTCTCTGTAATTATAAGTGGTAGGTCAATGATATCTTATATATATATGTTGGTCTTGGGTAGTATATGACAGTCTGCCATATGTTAAGTTTTTCTGCTTAGTTTAGTTTCTCAGTAACTTCTCAGTCTCTTTGGTATGAGTTTTTGTCTTAAATGGAAAATTACAGCCTGCTATTTGGCTTTAGTCCTTGACCTCATTTTCACGGTTTAGTGAATATGATTATACCCCCCGCAAACAAAGTTTGGGGGGGTATATAGGAATCACCCTGTCCGTCCGTCCATCTGTCTGTCTGTCTGTCAGTCTGTCCGTCCGTCTGTCTGTCTGTCCATCCATGTACCTTGTCAGCCCATGTTCTCCTAAACGGCTGCTTGGATTTCGATGAAATGTTACACAGTTGTAGTACACCATCTGAAGATATGGCTTTTATCCTTGACCTCAATTTCACGGTCTAGTGAGCATGATAAGTATTTCTGATTAGGTCATTATACCCCCCGCAAACAAAGGTGGGGGGGGGTATATAGGAATCACCCTGTCTGTCTGTCTGTCCGGCCGTCTGTCCGTCCGTCTGTCCGTCTGTCCGTCCGTCTGTCCACACTTCTCGTAAGCGCAACTCCTCTTAAACCACTTGAAGGATTTTAATGAAACTTTACACAAAGGAAGGACACTATATGGAGATGTGCATGAAGGAATATAATTATTGTCTGAAACCAGGAAGAGGTGATAATCCGACTTTGACTTTTCGTTGATTCCCCATGTATGGGTTACTTCATACGCACAACTCCTCTTAATCCACTTGAAGGATTTTGATGAAACTTTAGACAAAGGAAGAACACTATATGTAGATGTGTAAAATGTCAAATAGGCTGAAAAAAAGGTGAATTTTATATTTGTCTGATTTAGACAGTGTTTTCATTGGAACCCTTTGGAAAAGTTTTTTCTTGAAGATTATATCATTGTGTCCATACTTGTATTGTGTCCATACTTGTACTGTGTCCATACTTGTACTGTGTCCACACCTGTATTGTGTCCACACCAACTTAATTTTGCACTTACCATATCGATTCAGGATTCAATTAGCGGGGGGTATCTTTGGCTGCCATTCGGCGACAGTTCTTGTTTTCTCTGTAATTATAAGTGGTAGGTCAATGATGTCTTGTATATATGTTGGTCTTGGGTAGTATATGACAGTCTGCCATATGTTAAGTTTTTCTGCTTAGTTTAGTTTCTCAGTAACTTCTCAGTCTCTTTGATATGTGTTTTTGTCTTAGATGGAAGATTACAGCCTGCTATTTGGCTTTAGTCCTTGACCTCATTTTCACGGTCTAGTGAATATGATTATACCCCCCGCAAACAAAGTTTGGGGGGGTATATAGGAATCACCCTGTCCGTCCGTCCATCTGTCTGTCAGTCTGTCCATCTGTCTGTCCGTCTGTCTCTGTCTGTCTGTCTGTCTGTCTGTCCGTCCATGTACCTTGTCAGCGCATGTTCTCCTAAACGGCTGCTTGGATTTCGATGAAATGTTACACAGTTGTAGTACACCATCTGAAGATGTGCATGAAGTAAAATGGCCGCTGGCTGAAATTATTAAGGGGAGATAATTCATCTTTGAATATTTTCTAGAAAAAGGTGGTAGGCGAACCTTGTCAGCACAAGTTCTCCTAAATGGCTACATAGATGTTGATGAAATGTTAAGCAGTTGTAGTACACCATCTGAAGAAGTGCAAGAATTAATATGGTTGCTGTCTGAAATTTTTAAGGGGAGATAATTCGTCTCTGAGTATTTTCTGGAAAAAGGGGAGGGGGTGATCCTTGTCAGCGCATGTTCTCCTAAACCACTGCTTGGATTTTGATGTAATGTTGCACAATTTTAGTACACCACCTGAAGATATGCATGAAGTAATATGGTTGCTGTCTGAAATTTTGAATGGGAGATAATTTGTCTTTAAATATTTTCAGGAAAAAAGAGGGGAGGTATATCATTTTGTCTATACTTGTATTGTGTCCACATTTGTACTGTGTCCACAACTGTATTGTGTCCACACACTCTTAAATTTACACTTGCCATATTGATTCAGGGTTCAATTAGCGGGGGGTATACCTGGCTGCCATTCGGCAACAGCTCTAGTTGGTTTATTAGCTCACCTCACGAAGTGAGGGGGGCTTATGTGATACCCCCGGCGTCGGCGTCGTCGTCTGCATCCGCGTCCGGTTAGGAAGAATGGTTAAGGTCCATTCCTGCTTACTGACATGCCCCACATCAACTATATTGGTGTGCCT
The DNA here is from genome assembly GCA_002080025.1 of Modiolus philippinarum. NCBI lineage: Eukaryota > Metazoa > Mollusca > Bivalvia > Mytilida > Modiolidae > Modiolus > Modiolus philippinarum. The sequence continues at coordinate 224,014 of MJUU01001641.1, forward strand.
GATGCACTTTGGGATGACGACTGGAATGCATGCTTCGGATGCTGTCTCTGACCTACATTTTACGCATGAACGACTTGGTTAGGTAGAATGGTTAAAGTCCATTCCTGCTTACTGACATGGCCCACATCAACCATATTGGTACCTATGATGCATTTTGGGATGACATCAACAATGCTTGCTTAGGATGCTGTCTCTGAACTACATTTTACACATGAGCGACTTGATTAGGTAGAATGATTAAAATTTCATTCCCGCTTACTGACATATCCCTTCGCAACCATATCGGTATGTATGATGCAATTAGGGATGACAAGAACAATGAATGCTTCGGATGCAGACTGTAAACTACAATTTATTCATGACTGAGTCTGTTAAAAAAAATGATTATAGTCCATTCCTGTTTACTGACATGTGCAACATGTGACGATGCTGTGCAACGAGGTGAGCTTAGCAGGCTGTGGCTGCTTTCTATGTTCTATAGCAGTGGTAGGTCACTGATATTTGGCATTTTTGGTTTTGTGTGATACATGACAGTCTGCTGTATTGCTTTTTTCAGTTAATCTAATTTCACAGTCTAGCGAACATGTTAAGTTTTCTGATTTAGGCAGTTTGAGTTTTCACATCAATTTTGCGACCAAGTAGGGACGGGCGAAACATCAGTTTAGGTCCACACTTGTTTTATTTTGATTTAGCCTATTTTTGGTGTTTTATCTGTGGCCTTATACACTGTTATATTTGTATTTTTATAACCATCTTGCAACATTTAACTTATTATACATGTATATGAGTTAAAAGTTTTTTTAATTGTAGGCCAACAGCTAAACAGTTATTAAAGAATGAATTCTTTAAGAAAGCAAAGGTAACTTTTCATTATCAAAAACATGTGAAGTCACAATATTATTATTCTCTGTTCATTCACACTATACATTTCTGAGCCTCACTAGAGCTGGCCAAAGTAAATCTGGATTTAAAAAACAACTCAAAATAATTAGTTCTTTCTCAAAATATACACATGTTTACTGAAGTTCACCAAAAACAGTTATTAAAATAGAATTTTCACTGGTAATTACCAATACTACACTACACCATTATAAAAATAGGAAAAAACAATAAGATATTGTAATCATCCTATTAAAAGTACAGTTCCAAAGCTTATTTTAAGCTGTGAATTCAGTTATTGAACATAGGTTTTGTTGTTTTGCAAGAAAGGAATATTTTAATGAGATGGTAAATTTGGGTTATCATCAGTTGTAAAAAAATGTTTGACACTTCTGAAACCTTCAGTTTTTAGTAGCAAGTAAATATAAATCAATGTAGACAGGTAACATCAATTTAACTTTGGCAAATCACGTGTATGATCAATTCACAATAAAGAGTTGATTATAAAATGTAATTGGTCAGTGATGTAATGTTGGTAGACTTTGAAATCCAGGAAAGTAAGACAGTAAGTTTTCTGTACATCTTTTATTCGAACAATTATTTTATTGAGGTTCTTGTCATTTCAAAGATCTACAAGGAAAGAAAATGTAACGATACCAGAGTTTTAGAAATTCATGTAAACTTTTAACATGTATTTTAAAATTCTGTTTGGGTTTTTTTTTGCAGGACAAGAATTACTTAGTTAAAACATTATTGTCAGAGGGTAACTCAGTAAAACCACAGAAGGTAATTAGTTTTAATTCTATTTTACTTACTTAAGAGTTTTATAATTGTATATAGAATCTGTTCACAACTCTTCTGAAAGTGCATCTCTTTTTCAATCAAACTAGGAGCCTTCTTGATCTCGATTGAGGGGGTGAATGAAGACCCTCAAGCGACATCAAGATGTACTCGGGAATAAAAGCCCTGTCCTTGATAAACTGGAGTTTTCTATGTATCGTGTGCGTTTTTGTCACATGTACATTCACTCCATATCCTTTCATTTTTCCTATTTAACTGACAAGGTTTTATGTCAATTGCTTTTTTAGCTCACCTGGCCTAAAAGGCCATGTGAGCTTTTGCCATCACTATGCGTCCGTCGTCCATTGTCCATCTGTCTGTGTGTCTGTCTGTCTGTCTGTCAACAATTTCAGAAATCTTCTCCTCTGAAACCACTGAGCCAAACGTAACCAAACTAGGCCTGAATCATCATCAGGGTATGGCTTCTCAAACTGATGTTCAGTTTGTCCCTCTGTCGAACAACATGGCCGCCATTGCTAAAAATACATGTAGAACATAGGGATAAATTGCAGTTTTTGGCTAATAACTCGAAAACCGTTACAGATATCAAAAATCTGACGGGAGTAAAAATGATCAGCATGATTAGATCTATCCACTGTGCAATTTTGAAGAAAATCTGAAAACCCGTCTGGGAGTTATAGCCCTTTTTCTGTTAAATTTTCAAAATTTTTGCATTTTTTATTTTTTATTTCAAAAAGTGTAACAGATAGAGGTCAATGGTAAATTGCAAGAATGTTCAACATATCAAGATCTACCCACCCTGAAATTTTGAAGAAAATTCATAAACCCTTGTAGGAGTTATTGCCCTTTTTTCACCGAATTTTTTAAATTTTCTTATTTTTCATCTTTTATTTCCAAAACTATAGAAAATGAAGGTTAAGTGTAAATTGATGAAATGTTTGCCATGCTTTGGCAACTTCAAAACTGATGTTGAAAATTGTTCGTTGACCACCATTTTCAAAATGGCCACCAAAAAAGGCGGGAAAATTCAACATTGTCTGATTTCAATGAAATTTGGTTTCCAAATAGATATTGATGTTGCGACTTCAAAACTGGTGTTGAAAATTGTTCGTTGACCACCATATTTAAAATGGCCGCTAAAAAAGGTGGGAAAATTCAACATTGTCTGATTTCAATGAAATTTGATTTCCAAGTAGATATTGATGTTGCGACTTCAAAACCGATGTTGAAAATTGTTTGTTGACTGCCATTTACAAAATGACATCTCGACTTCAAAACTGGTGTCGAAAGTGGTCCTTAGTAAGGACGTTTTTTGTCAAAAAAGCCCAACAAAGAAATATAGTAAAACATGATCAGACTTAAAAAACAGTTCAAGATATTGGAGGTGTTTGAGCTTGAAGATCAACTGTATAACTTACAATATTACCTTGATTGTGGCAACTGAAAGCAACTGAAAGCCAGGTGAGTGATACAGGCTCCTGGGAGCCTCTGGTTAGTAATTTGGCTTTTCCAGAGATATTGTATTGTAGGGTGCAAGGCACTTAGATAAGAATTTGATGGTTGGTAGAGTATATTGGAAACTTGCACTTTAGAACCTTATAGAAAAAAAAATCTACTTTCATGCATTGTGTGTTCTTTTAAAAAAGTTTTATCACCACCCCTACCCCCATACATTTAATTCTGGTATATCCCTATGAAACATTATCATAAATGCCTGCATATTGTTGTTTCTCAATGCCAGTCAAACACTTCAGCAAATTAAAATCAATTAATTTGAATTTTTTATACCTTTCAGAAACTACTTAAATTTTCACTTTTACTTCTTTAATTTTGATGCTAATATTCACATTATTGACTCATTAAAGATCATTTTGATATTACCACTTGTTGGTTTTTATGCCCCTGCCGTAAACGATTGGGCTATAAAGTTTTACCCTTGTCCGTCTGTCTGTATGTACGTCTGAAAATTTTCATCAAGGATTTCTCAGCTTGGGTATGCAGTAATGATTTGTTATTTGGTCTCTGAATTATGATGAGTTTTCCGTGTATCCCCTTTTCAAGTCTGTGACTCATCTACTAACTTCAATTTTTTCCCATTTTTGTCAAGGATTTCTCTGCTCATGTATGTAGAAATGATTTGATATTTGGTCTGAAGTTAGGTATGATGAGTTGTACAGTGTCTCCCCTTTTGAAGTCCATAACTCATCTACTTCCTGTTTGATGATAACTTTGATTTTTAGCTTGCCTGGACGGATGTCCGGAGAGCTATTGTCATACCCCCGGCGTCGGCGTCGTCGGCGGCGTCAGCAAAACTTTAACCTGGCTTGTGGAATTGAAACCTGAAGAGCTAGGATGTTGATATTTGGTATGTAACTTCCTTATGATGAGAGCTTTCCAGTGGTACCATATTTGTAGACATTTTGACCTTGACCTTGCCCTAAGGGCAATTTTTGAAAAGCTTTATCCTTGCCTCTGTAAGGTAGGCTTTTAGTGGTAGGGTGTTCATATTTGGTATGTAACTTCCTTATGATGAGAGCTTTCTAGTGGTACCATATTTGTAGACATTTTGACCTTGACCTTGCCCTAAGGGCAATTTTTGAAAAACGTTAATTACCTTGCCTCTAGAAGGTAGGCTTTAAGTGTTAGGGTGTTTATATTTGGTATGTAACTTCCTTATGATGGGAGCTTTCTAGTGGTACCATATTTGTAGACATTTTGACCTTCACCTTTCCCTGGGAACAATTTTTTTAAAAACTTTAACCTTGCTTCTAGAAGGTAGGCTTTTAGTGGTAGGGTGTTCATATTTGATATGTAACTTCCTTATGATGAGAGCTTTCTTCCGGTACCATATTTGAAGACATTTTGACCTTGACCTTGCCCTGAGGGCAGTTTTTTTAAAACTTTAATTTTGCTTCTTGAATTAAGTTTGTTAGTGGTAGGGTGTTCATATTTGGTATGTGACGTTCTTTTGATGAGAGCTTTCTGATGGTATCGTAGTTGTAGACATTTTGACCTTGACGTTGCCCTTAGGGCAATTTTTTAAAAAAACTTTAACTTTCTTCTAGAATTAAGTTGTTTAGTGATAGGGTGTTTATATTTGATATGTGACTTTCTTGTGAAGAGAGCTTTCTATTACTTTCAAATTTATTGTGCATTGAGGTTACTGGAATCCCTGGCGAGCGATGTTGTCCTCTGACAACTCTTGTTCCCATTATAGCCATGTATTGAAATTTTTCTTCAAAGATTTCTCAGCTTGTGTATGTAGTAATGATGTGATATTTGGTCTGAAGCTTTGGTATGATGAGCTGTACCTTGGTTTCCCTTTTCAAGCCTGTCCCTCATCTACTTCCTGTTGGCCGATATATATCTAGGGGGCATCTATGTCCCATAGACACATTTTCTTTTATTTACTGGATGTTTAAAAGGTCACAATCTTACAAATTTGCAAACCCATTTCTGGTAGAAAAGCTTATACTTGTACATGTGTACACTGATGTATATAATTGTTCATTTTTCATACAGGTAAAAAGAGTTCCTGGTTCAAGTGGGCGATTACATAAGTTAGAGGATGGAGAATGGGAGTGGTCAGATGATGAATTTGAAGGAGAAGGCTCTGATGATACTGATGGAGCTCCTAGGGTCAGTCATATTTTTAGTTTGCCTGAACGAAGTTGAGGGGGACTATTGGATTACCCCCAGCATCTTTGGTAGTAGGTCAGCATCCAGGCAAAATAGGTCACTTTGACCTATATTTTCCGCTTGACTGGCTTTCATTTAATTTTAGGTCCGAGTTGATATCTCAGTAACTGTACATGGTAGGATTATCTAACCTTGCATGTGCATGCATCTCTTGGGGGTAGGTCAGCATCCAGGCAAAATTAGGTCACTTTGACCTATATTTTCCACATGATCGACTTACATTCAAGTTTACTTCCAACTTCAGATCTAAGTAACTGTACATGGTACAATCATCCAACCTTGCATGTGCATGCATCTTTGGGTGTAGGTCAGCATCCTGGCAAAATTAGGTCACTTTGACCTATATTTTCCGCATGATTGACTTACATTCAAGTTAACATCTGAGTTCAGATCTAAGTAACTGTACATGGTAGGATCATCTAACTTTGCATGTGCATGCATCTTTGGCGGTAGGTCAGCATCCAGGCAAAGTTAGGTCCCTTTTACCTATATTTTCAGCATGATCGACTTACATTCAAGTTTGCATCCGAGTTCAGATCTAAGTAACTGTACATAGTACGATCATCTAACCTTGCATGTGCATGCATCTTTTGGGGTAGGTCAGCATCAAGGCAAAATTAGGTCACTTTGACCTATATTTTCCACATGATTGACTTACATTCAAGTTTACATCCAAATTCAGATCTAAGTAACTGTACATGGCAGGATCATCATACCTTGCATGTGCATGCATCTTTGGTGGTAGGTCAGCATCCAGGCAAAATAAGGTCACTTTGACCTATATTTTCCACATGACTGACTTACATTCAAGTTTACGTCCCGAGTTCAGATCTAAGTAACTGTACATGGTACAATCATCTAACTTTGCATGTGCATGCATCTTTTCGGGTAGGTCAGCATCAAGGCAAAATTAGGTCACTTTGACCTATATTTTCCGCGATTGACTTACATTCAAGTTTACGTCCGAGTTCAGATCTAAGTAACTGTACATGGTAGGATCATCTAACCTTGCATGTGCATGCATCTTTGGCGATAGGTGAGCACCCAGGCAAAATAAGGTCACTTTGACAAATATTTTCCGCATGATTTACCTACATTCAAGTTTATGTCCGAGTTCAGATCTAAGTAACTGTACATGGTACGATCATCTAACTTTGCATGTGCATGCATCTTTGGGGGCAGGTCAGCCTCCAGGCAAAATTAGGTCACTTTGAACTATATTTTCCGCATGATCGACTTACATTCAAGTTCACTTCCGAGTTCAGATCTAAGTAACTGTACATGGTAAGATCATCTAACCTTGCATGTGCATGCATCTTTGGGGGTAGGTCAGCATTAAGGCAAAATTAGGTCACTTTTCCATTTATGTCCGAAATTCAGGTCTCGGTTACTGTACATGGTAAGATTATCTAGCCTTTGTATACATGTATAAGGGATGGTAAATGAGCATGCTGGCCAAATTGGGTTTCTTTGTCCATGTGCCATAACGAGGCGAACTTTGTAATCGTTGATTACCTATATTTAAGATACATATATGTTCATGTATATGTTCTTGAAGCAGAAATTTCCATGGTATCACTAAAAAAATGAAGTCTTGCTGTTAACATGGAAACAATTGCTTAAACTGAATATGTTAACATAGATTCTATTTTTTCTAGCCATTGATTATCACATTTATACATTAACAGTGGAAAAGTAAATCAATAAAAAGGTTAAGCTTCAGTGAATAGCATTCACACTGAAATGAACATATCAACCGAAACATTCAATAGATAACATTACATGTTTTAGAAACACTTGCATAATCTTGATTTAGATAAACTATACTTGTAAATTTATTAAAAACTGTCTTCTTAAAGGTACATGTTGTAAATGTTTAGAAAATTGATTTATGATGTATCCTATTGCAATGTTGGAAATTCAGGCATACAGCAATGATTCAAACCTTTTTTGTGGTGCCTTGTTTCAAATTTTAACATAGTTCGACCTCAATAACTCGAACACCCCTTTGGCTCGAACTGTTTTCATCAGTCCCTTGGGTGTTCAAGCCATCTAAGTTTGACTGTATTTTGATGGTTTACACGAGTCCACATTTTATAACTACAGACTTGACACAAAATCTGAGTTTTAGTTAAGGCAGGTTTAGTTTTGTTTTGGTTTCACTTTATCTTGACTTGTCTTTGTATTTCAGTCTCCAAGGGTCTCAATGTCAGAGAAATCATCTGAGGTAAGTATAACTTGATATAAGTGTACATGTATCTAACTTATGAATATGGAATATATAACATTTTGTTTTTGATACAGTTTTTATCACAGCCAGTATCAAGGGAATTCTTTAGAGAGAGCTTGATTCGTTAATCTTTGATAAAGTCCATATCAAAAAACAAAATTTCTTATATTTCTTATATTTGTGATTCACTATAGGAATAAAAGTAATTTTTTAGGAGGATATATATGTGTAAACTCGTCCTACTCACTCACAAATTGAATATAGTCCGATGGACTTTATGTAAAGTTTTTGAGTGAAAGGCCACGCTTACACATCCATAAACTTGTCCAAAATTACTTTTATTTCCTATAATCTTAAAACAATGTTGTCACTGAATTTGACGACACCATATACTACGCTATTTTCTTCAGAGCGTATTAATGGGCAAGAAGCATTTATCAGGAAAATAACTTCTTTGTTGTTCGTGACGTTGACCAATGAAATGGGACATTGCAAGAGCAATTGGATTTATAAAATGATATTAAAATAGACCACTATGATAAATTTAAATATGCTGAAAATTCTATTTTAGCACAGTTAAAATATTTTTTATTGCAATAATTTATATGCATTCTTCATTCAACGTACTTCATGTATGAACACGACAAATAGTACCAAAACATGCCATCAGCAAAGCAATCCCCATGTGACACCTTACAGTGAACTGATAATTTTGTGATAATGTCCAGTTTGTTGAACTGAGATTATCAGTCTCTGTAGATCAAAGGAAATTCATACAAATTACTGATAAAATTATATATTATTCTTCACAAAACTGATTTTTATACCCCCTGCTTTAGCGGGCAGTATATAATTATCATGGTGTCTGTCCGTTGGTTCGTTCTTCCGTCCGCCATAGGGTACCGACTCCTCCTAGACCACTTGATGAAATTCATTGAAACTTTCACAGAATGTCAAGTACATATTGCCATTGTGCACCAGCTATTTGAAAATTTGATTAGATTTGCTGGAATTCAATGGGGGAGCGGGGGTATGATATTAGTGAGCTTTGCTCACATTTTTCTAGTTACCAGAGTTATTTTCTCAAATAAATTCATTAAGGAACTCTTAAAAATACATCAATTTGAAATGATGAATTGATCTTTAATATTTGGAATTTTTTAATATATTGCGTATATAAAGCTTTTGGATATTTATTGCTTATTTCACGATTGGCAAACATTCGTGAAATTTCCCCTTGAATAAATTTGTTTTTATTACAACTCCCATGAAACTCAAGTGAGAATAGTGTTACTAGAAAGTACAGGGTTCAAGGATCCAAATTGCAAAATTTAAACAACATGGAAAAAACACCTTATACATATACAGATTTTCAATAAATCTGCATTTGTTTTGAAATCAAAAGTTTTTGTGGGTTGAATGGGGGCTTCAGATTTTTATGCCCCTGCGACTAAAAGTCGGGGGGCATATTGTTTTACCCTTGTCCGTCTGTCCCTTCCTTTGGCTGTACGAATAAAAAAACTCAACTTTTGGTGTTTTTCAGACACACTTCAACCAATTCCCAACTTCTTCAAAGGAATCTAACTTACAATAAGTAGATGTACACACACACATCTTTTGGAATATTCAAAATGGCTGCGGTTGCCATGGAAACTGAAAAAAGGGGGGAAAATTCAAAGTGCCTCAAATTGGATGAAACTTTACAGGAAGGTTGTCTAGTTTCAGAAATTATTTTGTAGATAGAAATAATGAAATAATGAAATCAAATATCTTTTTTTCCATATTTAGACTCCAGAAGATACATCTAGTATACCTAAACCAGAAAATGTTCCATCCTCGTCTGCTTCACAGGACACTTTACAATCATCAGATGTTACACCAACTCCATCATCAGACAATTTAACTATTACTAATACAGCAGACGTAAGTACAGTAGTAACCATCTGTTAAATTTGCATAGCAGTCAATCCAATGTAGTGTTACAATTTAGAGTTTGTTACTTGTGTCAATACAAATAGATTTTTAAATGAATACCCAAGCAACAACCAAAAATCATTTATCCAGAATACATAGCAATATAATGATCTCATACAGAAGGATACGTTAATGTGGAAGATGAAACAAACACAACATAATGGAAACACCACAAAAAATAAAGCACTAACAATGTGAACCCCTCAGAAAACAAGAATGTCATCAGGTGCTCCAGAAGGGTAAGCATGACATTTGATTACTATAAAACTGCAAATCTATAAAAAATTTCTCTTCCAAACCTACAGTAGAACCTGTTTAGCAAGGGCTCCATAGGTCATACATATTTTGTGACTGTAAATTGGTAAATTCATAGTCTATCAACTGAACTTGTCATTATTAGGGCCCTGCATCAAGATGCGGGTGCCCTATAGTTTTCACTTTGTCTGTCTGTCTGTCTGTCTGTCCGTCTGTCCGTCAACAATTTTTTCCGTCACAGATTTCTTGGCTTCTATATGTGGGAATGATTTGAAATTTGGTCTGAAGCTTGGAAATGATGAGTTGTATTGTTTAAGCAATTTTCAAGTTTGTCGGGTGCCCACTTCCTGTTTGCCGATACTTTGAATTTTTGCTAAAAACCAAAATTCCGTCAAAGATTTCTTGGCTTCTACTGAAGGGAACAATTTGAAATTTGGTGTGAAGCTTGAAAATGATGAGTTGTATTGTGTAAGCAATTTTCAAGTTTGTCGGACATCCACTTCCTGTTTACCAATACTTAGAATTTTTACTATAAACCAAATTTTCTGTCAAAGATTTCTTGGCTTCTACTAAAGGGAACAATTTGAAATTGGGTGTGAAGCTTTGAAATGATGAGTTGTATTGTGTAAGCAATTTTCAAGTTTGTCGGACATCCACTTCCTGTTTACCGATAGTTTGAATTTTTATTATAAACAAAATTTTCCGTCAAAGATTTCTTGGCTTCTACTGAAGGGAATGATTTGAAATTTGGTCTGAAGCTTGGAAATGATGAGTTGTATTGTGTAAACAATTTTCTAGTCTGTGGGACATCCACTTCCTGTTTGCTGAGACTTTGAATTTGTACTAAAAACTAAATTTCCGTCACAGATTTCTTGGCTTCTACTGGGGGGAATGATTTGAAATTTGGTTTGAAGCTTTTAAATGATGAGTTGTATTGCAAAAGTGGTTTTTCAAATTTGTCAATCATCCACTTCCTGTTTGCCGATACTTTTACTTTTTACTGTAAACCAAATTATCTTCATAAGATTTTTATACTTGTATCAACTTGGAACGATTTGATATTAAGTCTAAAGCTGAGAAATGACATGGTTCGGTAAAAATTCAAGAAATCACTGTATCCAGCAAATTACTGTATCAACACATTTGTGTGTCAAACAGAATGTGAATCCACACTTACCTCAATTTTACTTTTCCATGGAATTTCAGGATCGAAATTGCGGGGCCCTTCCGACAACGCCAGTTTCGACATGCTCTAGTTTATTTTATTTGCAGCTTCCTGTTACATATATTGTGGTAATAAAGCTCAGACACAAATAAATTTTAAGAAAAATAGCATTTTTTTTCTCCCTCAGGAAGTTCAAGTACAGATATGGAATGAGTACGGTGCTGACTGTCATACCCATGTTTTTTTTTCATTTTATGTTGTATTTCTCATTAATTCACTGCTTTTAAACTGTTGTAGAATAAAAAATAAAACACTCAAACAAGGATTTAACAAATCTAGTGAGCTAAATATTGTCAGACTCAAAATACATTCAACACTTTACCTAGCACCTGGTTTTGTTGACTTTCGCAAAGTAATGACGGCTGATTGAAAATTCATGATGATGATGTGAAAATAACATTTTTTTGTGGTGAAAAACATATTCATTTTATAACTGTAAGGAATTTTTCAATTGATAATCAACTTATTACAATGTCTCACAATTTGAACAGCAATCTATTTTAGTAAAACAGATACAAAAAAAAAAATTGATTTTCAGGGGACATGGATAAACATTGTATATCTGCACCCCTCAATATTTTCTAGGGTCAAAATATGTGGATATTACATAATTTCACATGGTAAGTAAGTTTTAGCAACCAAACTTTGACTGTACTTCTGTTTTAATACTACAAACTATCAACCCTATGAAAGGGAAATGTTATTATATCCCTCCTTATTACTATGTCCATGTTATAATATGTTTAATGGTTTTCTTTACAGATAGAAGCACCACCTGCAAGCACACCTGTTTCATTAAATCTAGTGCTGAGATTAAGGTTAGTTATACCACCTGTAAGCACACCTGTTTCATGAAATCTAGTGCTGAGATTAAGGTAAGTTATACCACCTGCAAGCACACCTGTTTCACTAAATCTAGTGCTGAGATTAAGGTAAGTTATATCACCTGTAAGCACACCTGTTTCATTAAATCTAGTGCTAAGATTAAGGCAAGTTATACCACCTGCAAACACACCTGTTTCATTAAATCTAGTACTGAGATTAAGGTAAGGTATACTACCTGCAAGCACACCTGTTTCACTAAATCTTGTGCTAAGATTAAAGTAAGTTATACCACCTGCAAGCACACCTGTTTCATTAAATCTAGTGCTGGGATTAAGGTAAGTTATACCACCTGCAAGCACACCTGTTTCATTAAATCTAGTGCTGAGATTAAGGTAAATTATCCTTACACACAGGCTGAAATTTTGCTGAAGTCACTTGGTGTTTACCCTTAATTTGTTTTCTATAGTAAGCTTTCATTAAAGGTCTCTTTCTTTAAAATCATAAGGTTGGTAAGAATCAAACTAATAATTTATAATAATCAAAACTAATGTCATTTGCTGATCACTTAAAAAAAGATGTGTGCAAGCAGGAAAGATAGTACAACATAACACACTACTAGAAAGTATATTTAAAGATCAACACCGAAACTATTTGGCCAATAAGAACAAATTTTGTCACAGTATTCCTGGATGGTATGTGTCTGCTTCTCATCTAAGATGGCTGTCAGTGGAGAGCATAGACAAACATCAGGCCCTAATTTTAAATGCATTCAGAGATCTGGAACTTCAAGACCAGTTGGAACAAAATTAGGTGGAATTGATTCCTAAATACTGTGGAAGTACTTTTATTGGTGGACATCAATTTTCGTGGTTTTCATAAAATTTACTATTTCCCGAGTACTTAACTTTGTGGTTTCAAATTACATGCATTAAAACTCAATGGAAAAATGCATTTCATTGGGAACTTAATTTCGTGGTTTAAGGGAACCATAAAATCAACAAAAATTGGAACCCCACGAACAATAGCACTTTCACGGTAGTCCCCACATCCACACCTCATTCGAGAGGGCTCACAGCAGTAAATACTGATAACCATGTAATTTTTGGAAATATGCTGAAAATTTTTCCTCTTTTAAATCTCTGTTCCAAGTTTTGCTAAAAATGATCCCTGGTGTCTTTTGAAGGTTATGTGGCATGTCTGACAGGTTTTACTACAACTCAAAAATGGCTTTTGTAGTCTGTTTTTAACATTTCAATACATGTATGAATGTTGCCTTCATTTTAATACTTGTACATTGCAAAGTACTGATTAATGTTAAATATTAAAAAGATAGTAGAAAGTATTATGTATGAAGCTTGTGAGTAGTACAATGTATATGAACATTCATTTGTCCTTAAAATAGGTGATGAATTACCCAGTTAAAATGCATTTTCATGAACAGAATTTAAAAATGTACATTTATATTTCTAAATAAAATTTCCCTTTTTGTATGATGATAATAAAAGATTTGTTAATTTTCAGGAATGAGAAGCGGGAATTGAATGACATCAAGTTTGACTATACACCTGGACAAGGTTTGTTTTGTTCATTTTTAGAGGATATTTTTTTTTCACATCATATAAAAATTAACATTTATTATACATGTATACATTGTATCTTACACTAAACAAACAAGGCCTAGATTGATCTTAATCTGTAATACTGACATCAATAAACACTTTTTCATACAAATTAATATTATATATATATGTATATGGATTAATTTATCAAGAACATAAATTCACATATGACTCTTCAAAACTTTACTCAGAATAGGGACTAATTTTCAGTACTCGTACACTTAAATCAGAATTTAATTAAATTTCAGTATTAAAATTAGATTGATCATAATGAATCAATTAACATATTTGTAGATTGAAATTTTGTTATACATTAAATCTAATGTTAAAAATGGATAACAGGAAACATGTACAATGGCTGAAAATTATAATCACATGCCACAATCTGCCAGGGACCTACACAGGAAAAACATGTATAAGACAAAAGACAAACGTAGACAAGGATAGGGACTCTGGACAGCCACACTTGGTACTGGCACTAGCAAAAGCCAGCGTTAGGGTTAAACCACTTTATGGGTACCCAAACCTCCCCTTTCTCTATCCTGTTTCCCTTTAGTATAAAAAAAACAAACGAATAAAACCCAATACTACTGACCCCATGACCACAATCTTGAAAAGAGAGAAAAAGACTACATAATTTTGAAAGATGGGTCAAGGAGTGCTTATTGTAACTGTTGACATCACAAAGTTGTTGGTCATCAAAATTGTGAGTCATCATCATCTACTGTTTAGTGTTATAAGGACCTTGCATATTGAAATTTATACTTATCTTTATTTTGTCAAAGTCCAGTACATAAAAGAACAACAGCATGACATATTTCTTTTTTACAGGCAAATAATTTAAGTGTTCAAAAGAAAGACTGAAAATTTATACTTCTTGTTTTAGATACATCTGATAGTGTATCCAGAGAAATGGTGGAGGCAGGATTAGTAGACGGTAAAGATTTGATTGTTGGTATGTAGTTATCTCCCCTTGTACATTGTTATTAAATAATGGGTTTAATGTACACCACAATTCTTGGATATCAAGGCTGATAGAGTACCAATCTCTCAGAATGTAAAGGTTTCCCTGAAACAAGCGTCCTTCTAGTTTTCTATGGATTTCTGGTTATAAGTCTCAATTTCTGGCTACTTTGTTTACATCCTCAATTTTCACTGGCTCCAATACTTTCCTTCTTTCCGTATTTCTAATATTGTTTTAGCTTTGATTTATCTCTACTTAAAAGTGAAATACCAGATTTTATTGTCATTACAATGGAACCTGTGTAATCTTGGATTATTATGTCTCCCCAGTCCGTCCGTCACAAAGTTTGTGGACACAAATTCTCCTACGTCTTTCTTCGGATTTCAACCAAACTTCACAGGATTGTTGACCGTCATGCCTGGTTTTGCATATTGTCTCGCTGGATTGATCAGCTAATTTTTGTGGGAGTTATGCCCCTTTTTGATTTAGAATTTTGAAAAATTAAGTTCGTGGACGCCAATTCTGCTACATCTTTCATCTGATTTCAACCAAACTTCACAGGATTGTTGACCATCATAACTAGTTGTGCATATCGTCTCGCCAGATTTATCAGCTAATTTTTGTGGGTGTTATACCCCTTTTTGACTTAGAATTTTTGTCCCCCGCCTTTCGCGAAAGCGGGGGACTATAGAATTCGCCTTTCTGTCATTCTGTCATTCCGTCATTCCGGATGTCGTTTCCGGATGATAACTTGAGTATCCCTTGCCCGATTGAAACAAAACTTATACAGATGGAAGGAATAGGGAAGGGCAAGAACCCTATTGATTTTGGGGTCAGTAGGTCAAAGGTCAAGGTCACAATTTCTAAAAATAGAATTTATTGCACCAAAATTTGGTCCGTGTGGGAAATTTTTATTTTTTATCCGATTTCGATGGGATTTTTTCCATTAGATTCCTCTCAATGAATGCTTTCATACATATGCCAACAGATTTCTGGTATCTCTTACCGTTTTCAAGATAATTGGGGTCAAAGGTGTTGGGGGG